>JAOWBF010000001.1:8226072-8239158 GCA_028566175.1 Vinca major
TGCCCCCCCCCCCCCCCCCTCCCCTCCCCTCCTCTTTTGAGTTTAGAAGTCTGTTTAGTTTTAAATTTAATTGACTTGGAACTTGTTGAAAATTATTCATAGAGTTCCTTTTTCAAATAGGTTTCTTTATTTTTGCTTTGTGTGTGGTTCTTTAATGTATCTTGTTAATTTTTCTTGTTAAAAGTGGACTCCTAATGGAAGGCGTCTCATCACGGGCTCCCAAAGCGGTGAATTCACCCTCTGGAATGGGCAGTCATTTAATTTTGAAATGATCCTACAGGTATGAGATGCTAACTTCTACGTCCTCCAAATTTCTATATGAAAGTTTGTTTCTTAATAGTACCTTTTTCATGTCACATTTGCAGGCCCATGATCAAGCAGTCAGATCAATGGTATGGAGTTACAATGATCTTTGGATGGTTACGGGTGATGATGGAGGCACAATAAAGTACTGGATTTTGAAGCCTATATATAAGAAAATTTCCTGTTTAATTTGGCTGTTGTATATTTCTAAGTTCACGTCTACTTGGTGGTAGGTATTGGCAGACTAACATGAACAATGTCAAAGCCAATAAATCTGCGCATAAAGAATCAGTACGTGACTTAAGGTATATAAATTTCCTAAACTTCATAAGGTTATATGTCTTCTGTTTGTTTTATCTTCTCATCTTTGCTGTTTATATGCTTTATTTTTTATTTTTTTAACTATGAAATATATATTTTTAGTTATAAATTTGAGTTGGGACGAGCGGTACTATTCAACTATAGCATCTATTTCTTGGAGTTCTTGCTACCTCTCGTTCATAACAGAACTTGTAGCAATTGTTGCCTCCTTACTGATTAGCATTCAATTATTATGTAACAGCTTCTGCAGGACTGATTTGAAGTTTTGCTCCTGTTCTGATGACACTACTGTCAAAGTTTGGGACTTTGCTCGGTGTCAAGAAGAGTGCTCTTTATCTGGTAATGTTCCTTGAATCTTTTAAATAGTGAATGAGTTTGTCCCAGTTTTATGGTAGGTTGATCCCATCGTATCTTTGCCCTTCATCTGTTTCAATTTTACAATTCGAGTCTTTAGCCAGTTTTAGTTGATACATACCGGTTCAGTTTCATCTTGTAACGAAACGATAACTATCCTAGTCAACTAGAGTTTAACATGTTGATTTACATGCATTTAATTCTTGTAAAGTTCTTATATTGATGGTTGCTGGAGGTTTCTTGTGAAGTTTGATTTGAATTGTCTACGAAATTCTTTGTTGATTACTACATGGGTCTGGTCTTTTTTTTTAAACTTTAACTTTACTTTTTTTATTTTTAAAATAAACCATCCTAACTATATATATTCTGAATATTATTACTGTGCATGTGGTAACCTGTAAGTATCTTCTCTCATATCTTTTGGACTCAGGCAGGCCATGGTTGGGATGTGAAAACTGTTGACTGGCATCCCACGAAGTCTTTGTTAGTTTCAGGTGGGGTAATTTCCCTGATTGTATCTAAGCTTACTGTTGAACATTCATGAATTTTACAGCTACATCATATTTCTTTCATTTGCTTCTTTTAGGTGGGAAAGACAATTTGGTTAAGCTTTGGGATGCAAAATCTGGAAGAGAACTTTGTTCATTGTCAGTATTGATTTTATTTGTATTTAATCATGTTTCAGCATCTTTCTTGATAATTTTATGTTTCATATTCATTTCCTTTTAACTTGTTTTGTAATGCAGTCATGGACATAAAAATACCGTGCTTTCTGTTAAATGGAATCAAAATGGGAACTGGGTCCTAACTGCTTCAAAGGATCAAATTATCAAGGTGAGAAAATGAACTCTTGTGAGATTGTGAGGGTTGGCAATGGCATATTAAGTTAAAGAATGAAGGAAAAAGTGAACTGTACTTGTCCTGTGGAGCTTAACTGTTGTCAGTACTGTTTCTCATTCACAGCTTTATGACATAAGGACTATGAAGGAACTTGAATCTTTCCGTGGGCATCGGAAAGATGTTACTGGTATGTTCTATGCCTGTGCAACGTATAGTTATCTTACATTTTCTATGTATGCTAAGCTGTATGTTATTGAGATCTTGTTTATCTAATCCAATCTCCTCTTTGAATATGTATCTTTTATTTTACGATTTTTTTGCTAAGTACAATATGTATCTATGTTGAGTAGTAATATTTCTGTGGTTGTCCAAGCCTACTCAACCTTTACCTGCTTTTGAATATGAAATGAATGCGAAGATATTTAATTAGTACATAGTATTCCTCTGAATAGAACAGGCAAGTCTTCCGAAAAGAATCCTGAACTTTAACTTATTATACAAAATGAGAACACCTTAATTTCCAAGAAACTTACATTATTCTTTATATATATCCTGAAAAGGACCTGTAACTCAGAATCCAAGCTTGATGCCAAAATCTGAGTCACACGAATCAGGATCTTTGTTGTTTGTTCTTGTTTTATGTTATGTGATTTATGTCTTGTGGATATTGATTTCTTTTGCATAGTCTCATCATGCTATTTTTTGTTCTTCCTTCCATAAAGCATCTTAAGAGATTTTGTTTCTACTTGATCTTCCTGCAATTACTCTCATTAGCATGTCAACCCATTATTAACACTTGGAATTGGTCCTTCCATACTTTTAATTTTCTCGCTACAGCTTTGGCTTGGCATCCTTTCCATGAAGAATATTTTGTTAGTGGGAGTTTTGATGGATCAATCTTTCACTGGCTCGTAGGGTAAATTCTCTGAATTTTCTCTTTTGATATTCTTCTATTTATTTTTGTCAGATTTAGTCCTTTTATGCATGCAATTTAACGACTTTGGGATCCATATGTAAATATAGTGTTGGGATCCATATGTAAATATAGTATCTATTTACATACTCTCAAATGACCCCATCTCATTATGAGAATGTATAGAACCCAATCCCTGTCTGGTCCGGAATGGGATGAACTTGTAATTGTGGAATCGACTCAATCATCAAATTATAAGTTCATAACTCTAATCCATTCCCATTTTGAGGGGGTACGTGATATGAATCACACGAATCCCTCTATTAATTGCTAAAAGTTGGCAGAAAATAGTAGGGCTTTGAAGAACCGCAAGATCCTAAATATGCGGAAATCTTATTCTATTTCTTCAATTCAACAATCTTAGAACAACTAGTCAATAGAACCTTTGAATTAGAAGTAATGTTGTGTTTTGGCCCATATTCACACGATGACTAATTAGATATCGATTAGGTTAAGAATTAGTAATTAGATAAATTACTAATTAGGTGGACTTCTAATTTGATACTAATTAGGTTAATAATTAGTAGTTATGTGAATTACTAATTATGTGATTCTAGTCCTTTTAGCTAAAGGTTTACTACTCCTATATATGTGTCTTATATATTGTTTGGAGTAGTAAGTCGAGGGAGAGTTAATGGGTTGGAGGAATCTCCATTGTATTTGTGTTTCTCCATTATAATGAGAGTATGCGCTCGCCTTACCCGTGGATGATGGTCAGTTGACCGAACCGCGTAAATCGTTGCGTCCCCTTTATCGCTTTCTTCACATTAATATTTGCTTGTGGGCTAGAATTGGAAGAGGAGTTATTTCCTAACAGAATCTTCCCCAAATCAACCCAACAATCCTAGATTAGCAAGATCCTAGAACCTTTGAGCTGGAACTGAAGGTACCCACTAACCACTTACTATTAATCCTAAGATATCAAGAAATTCGAACTTTGTTGTTTTATAAGCAATAAAATGTTGGTACAAAGGCTACTCCTGAATGGTTATGCTTCCTTTACATGTCCAAATGGCTTCACATGAGCAGAAAGAGAAAACAGGACAATTTGTTTGTTTAGCTCTGTTGCCGGCATATCAGTATTTATTTTTGTGAATGATAACTTGATCTCCTCCTCTGGCCTTGTGCTGTTTATGTATTAACCTTCTGGATATTCTTTCTTACAATTACTCTAAAATTTTGCAATGCGCAGGCATGAAACTCCTCAGGTTGAAATTTCACATGCCCATGACAACAGTGTTTGGGACCTTGCTTGGCATCCTATCGGATACATTCTCTGCAGGTAAAAAATTAACTATGAAAAATTGTTGTTGGTAGAAACTTATACGTGTTTAGTGATTCGGAGCTATTGTTGTTGGTAGAAACTTATACGGGTTTAGTGATTCGGAGCTGTAATTTAACATGATACCATTTAATCAACGGTGCTGACAAAAGCCCTAGCAGCAGCGAAAACCAACCCCCACTTGATGCAGGAGCATAATTACGTAATAGTTCTGTTGTTTAAGTTTTGGGTGTGGTTTGTTTTCTTTTGATTGTTAGGTGTTTTCTTTAATCAAGGGTTAGAATTTTCCTATAAATACCCCTTTACGTAATAGAGGCAGTAGCTTCTAGAAAAACAGTTCTTACATCTGCTTCGTGCCTTATTGGTTTCCTTACCATAGAAGCTT
Source organism: Vinca major (assembly GCA_028566175.1). Lineage (NCBI taxonomy): Eukaryota > Viridiplantae > Streptophyta > Magnoliopsida > Gentianales > Apocynaceae > Vinca > Vinca major. The sequence continues at coordinate 8,230,531 of JAOWBF010000001.1, forward strand.
TTCCTTAACCGCGAAGTAATCTCAAAACTTGGTTTCTGAGTTTCTTGAGTAGTTTTTTTGTTTTCCTCTTGGCTTCTATATCACCGCTAGCATTCCACATTTTCGTAGCTGTCTATGTTACAGCAATTCGTTTGACTGGTGATTGGTTTTGTTTTTAATGCAGTGGCAGCAATGATCATTTGACAAAGTTCTGGTGCAGAAATAGGCCCGGGGATTCTGCTCGTGAGAAGCTTAATACAGGTAAGTTTTCACCAGTATTTCTTCTCAAGCTTTTGATTTTTTTTGGGGGGTCCAGTGCGGCCTAATTGTGTTCCTTCAGTTTTCTGATGTGCATGATGCTCTAATGTGTGGGTTTTGGTACGCCTTATTTTATTTAATATATAATTTCCTCTCTTAGCTTGTTTATCTTTTGTAATATGATTTTGTACCTAAACATCCTTTAATCAGTGTGATTCTCATAACTATAGGATAATTGTAAATATGGTAACTGGTATGGTAATATACAAGGGATGAAACCCTTTTCTCTCACTGAAGCATTCTCAATTCTTCTTGTCTTCTTCTTTCTCACTCTAGTTTAACTTTCTACCGTATTTTTGAAGTGGGCATCTAGCGCCAATTCATTTTATGACGTGCATTCATTATTCCGCAGGTTTTGGTGAGCAAAATATGGCTCATGGAGGTCGTATGCCCGGTAATTTTCCAGGACCCGAGACTCCAACAACTCCTGGCCCTTTTGCAACTGGGTTGATGAGGAATGAGGGAACGATCCCAGGAATTGGAGTTGCAATGCCTCTTTCCATTCCATCCCTTGATCCATCAGCCCAAGGAGATCAAAAGCCTTCAATGTCTGCCTCAATGCCTTTAGGAGCTCCTCCTCTCCCACCTGGCCCACATCCATCTGTCCTTGCTGGAGGCAATCAGCAGCAAGCTTATCAACAAAACGTTCAGCAAGTTCAGCAGCATCAATCGATGCCTCAGCAAATGTCCTTTCTGCCGATGACACCACAAAATATGCCACAATTACAGCCTTCAGGGCATCAAACTTTGCTGCCATATCCTCAACAACCTCGTCCTCCCCAACTACAACCTCTAAACATGCCATCTTCAGTGCCAGGATCGTTACCTGTTCAATCGATGTCCATGCCTGGCCCAATGGTATTTTCTTTTCTTTTCCCTTTTTCGAAGTTTCGAAACTAGCAAGGATTGTCTTGAAAATGTGGGAAAAAGATCCTATAGTCTTCCTCTTTCATTGATCATCATTTTCTTAATTACTTATTAATTCAATCTTCTGGTATCATTGATTTGTTTTCCAAATATCAATGTGTTTGTTTTCGCAATGTTGATTCATACAAAACTGTTGAATGGAAATTTCCCATTTGAAGTTACTTAATCTCACTTTATATGGATGTGCTTCAAGTATGATATGAGGAAGGGTTTATAATCAACTGAAAATGTAACAAAATTATAGATATAAGGGCAGATATCCTGTATTTAAGAATATGAAACAAATGCTACAATTTAGGCCAAGACAAATTCTTCAAGAGTTCGGAAAATATTGGACGCCTTCAAATTGAAATTCTCTTTTCATCAGGGAATGCAAGGTAATATGAATCAGATGGTGCCTCCAATGCATCAAGGTCAATTTATGGGCATAAATCCTATGCCTTCTGGATCTGGACCAGCTGGTGGACATCCGAATGGGCTAATGAATATGCAGGCTCCTTCAAATGCGGGTGGCTCCCAAATGTTTCCACCAGTTGGTGGTTTCAACAGGCCACAAACTGGCCAGATGCAAATGATGGGTCTTAACCCTTACCAGGTGAACTTTTTCTATAATTTGCTCTGTTCTCTTGTACCCTTAAATGGAATCTAGTGAACTTTTTGTGGTGTAGGAACTCTTTGTACCCTTAAGGTCTGCTTATTGATGTCCAAAAGCATGGTTATTGTGCAAGTGGGAGTTAAATGTACTTGTAGAAGTTTTAAACATTCTGATGCTATCTTCAGATTTTTAGTCCTAATAAGGATCTGGGGACATTGACTTGACCGGAGATTATAATCCTCTTTCTGTTGTCATTTTTTATTCATTTGTTTCAAATTCTCCTGTCAAAAGTTTCATAATACATCGCTCACTTGATTTGAACTTTAGTTCATCATATTACCAAAAGGAAAGAAAAAAAAAACAAGTTCATTACTACCATGATTTGGATTGTGTCCCCCATCATTTTGGTGCCGAAAACTGATATACCTATTGTTTTTTGGCGCAGACTGGAAATCCAAATACTCCTGCTATGGGAAACTTGCCCCCTAATTTTGGTCTTCAGTCAGGGATGCAACCACCACTGCCACCAGGCCCCCCTCCTCATGGTCAGACACATCAGTAGACTTTTCCTGTTCTGTATCACAAGTCAAAGCAGATGCATAGAGCAAAACCATCTCTCTTATCCCTCTTTGAGATACTTCTATTTGGTTTTATGAAATGATGAGAAATATGGTTGATTTAACTTCTTTTTTTTTGGGGTTTGCTGAAGAACTAGATATTTTCTTCTTAGGTTTGTATTTTGGGGCCAGTTTAGTCTTTTCTTTTTCTTTTTTTAATTTTCTTTTAAAATGTACAAGTGAATATATGCGTACTGCACCAACACGTGCAAATATTTTCGGAGTTGCATCGTGTGTCAGTAACCGTTAAATATCCATTCATCATGCTGTATTCCAATCCCCCCTCCCTATGTCTATAAATTTCTAAAGTAGTTCCTGTATGGAAATCTAGTGGGTGATTTAGGCAATAATTCTCTAGGATGGATAGTAAGATTAAGAGGAAGGCAAGAACAGAAGAATTGGATTGAGGATTACTAAGAATCAGAACAGAAGTAGATTAATAATTCATCCACATGCAACGATCAGAACCTCCAAAACCAATTGCGAGACCATCATGGAAATTGTTTGTCCTGGATAGAAGAAATTTGACGGAGCCCTTCTTGTAGCAATTGCTTTGAGGTGAATTGGGCAAGAGTCCAATTGGACCCCACCACCATATTGATACTCCTCCACTGTTGGAATTATTGCTTCTGTGTATTTAATCATCACCGCCAAAGAGTACAAACTCATGCCTTCCAACTCTTCTTGAGGGAAACAACATTACCAAAGAGAATCTCCATAAAAATTTGCAGAAAGAGGTAAAATAAACATAGATACTTGGTCTCTAGAATGATTTTTGCAATGGTCTGAAGAAAGATAAAATAGCTAATGTTTGCTACCCAAATTTGATCTAGAAATCAATTCTACCATCAGAAAATTCTAAACTTGCTGCCTATACAACACTGTACAACTACACTGCACCAAACATAAACATCAAAATATCATCCGTTAGTTGAGAATAATCAGAATAAGCTGAAACATCACATTTTGATAATAATAAAAAAACGAGCAGCCAAAGTCTTCTGTCCAATTTGCCTCTGATGGAAGAAGACAAGAAGGCCCTTAATCCTACTGCTTTCCACCTTCCATCAGGATCACCCTGATCTTTACTCAGGATCTTTGCCCCAAGCAGGAGAACCGGCTTCCGAATCCTTCCCCCAGCCAGGAGTTTGAGGATCTTTGCCCCAAGCAGGAGAACCAGCTTCCGAATCCTTCCCCCAGCCAGGAGTTTGAGGGTCTTTGCCACAGGCAGGAGAACCAGCTTCCGAATCCTTCCCCCAGCCTGGATTTTGAGGGTCTTTACGCCAACCAGGAGAACCAGCTTCCGAATCCTTCCCCCAGCCAGGAGTTTGAGGGTCTTTACGCCAACCAGGAGAACCAGCTTCCGAATCCTTGCCCCAGCCAGGAGTTTGAGGGTCTTTACGCCAACCAGGAGAACCAGCTTCATGTGGAGTAGCACTACGGTCTCTGTTCCAACCAGGACGGGGCTGAGGCTTTTTAAAGTACTTCGCCACGAAAGCTTCCGCCTTGTCAGGATATTTTCCTTTGAGGAAATACTCAAGACTCTTACGGTACGAGAAGTCTTGTTTGTGGCCATCCGTTGATACAACATAGAAGCATCTGCTGTCCTGGAAACTAGCATGCTTGGTAATCTGTACAATAAGGTATTTCATGTCAGCTCAGACACAACCGTAATGATAAAATGCTATTTCACTGATGATCTTTGGAAAATAAGAAAAAGCAAGTATATGTCGTATGATAAATGTTATTAAAACTGCAATTGCTCAAAGAATATACAAGCATTAAGAATGACTTGATGCAAAATAAAATTAAGGAAAACCTAGAATCATAAAACAAAATAAATAAAAAGACAGAAATTACATATGAAAATCAAGTTTAGAATACAAGAATGAAAGGAACTGTCCCCTTTCATTCTTTTTTATTTTATTTTAAAACTAGATAAAAACAGTTATAATTTACAGGTACATATTTTCTTTAAGCATTAGAGATTAAGAAAAAACAACAGAAAAAAATAGTAGATTAGGTTATCCATCTAACTCGAGCTAACCAGTCCGAGGTCAGTTTAGTTCCGTGCAAAAGCACTGAGATGAACAGAACTACCCGTCATGAGAACAATTCAAGTCGTGTAAAGTGTAGTGCTAATCTTCAGGCATACCATGACATAGTCGATACCAGCACCTATCTTTATAGCTTTATCCGGATGGTGATTCAGGACATTATCGACTATAAACGACTGATCATCAGCTGGTAAAGGATCGCCATCATTGTACCTTCAGCCAAAAGTCAACTAGTCAGAAATGATATTTTTATCATACAAAATTTGATCATAGAATTTTCAATACCTCATGCAGTCCAAAATAGTACTTATTCCCTCACCCTTTCCCTTCTTTTGTGATTGGAATCTAAAAGAAGAATCTTTCATTCGAAACCAAGTAAAAAAGGAATCTAACATAAGTCATTAACTATGTTAAGCATTTGCCAATTGCTTTCAGCACATCTTTGCTAAATGAGATTAAAGGATCTACAAAAGAAAGTACAAGGGATAATATAATTTTTTATCCAAATGCAGGTGACACATACAAATGGCTATCAAATAGTAAGGGAAAAAAAACATCTACAAGATATTCCAAACCACAAATATGGCAGCTATTTAGGGGGGGATCACCTCTTTGCGGTCCTACCTATATCAAATTTGATAAGTATAGGAAAGTACTACCAACTATCCTGAAAAAGAAGGATTATCTGAATTATGTTGCCAAGCAGATTCTCTAAGAACATAAACTTAACATCCCATGTCAGAGAATAAAATCAACTTACCCTGTCTGATTCATTATTTTTCTGATGCTCTCCATTATTGGTTCGATTTCTGCAAGAATATCCTGTTCTTCAGATGTGAAAAGATCCAGCCGCTGTCTTGTTTTTGTGAAAAGTCCAGGTCCAGTTCCACTGGAATTGTCAGCAGGCCTAGGTGGTCGGCTTCGCTTGTTCTTCCAATCTGCATTATTGGAAGTACCCCATCCTCGTGGACTTTCATTCGAGTCGCCTTTATCACCAAAGCGTTTCCTTGGACCCCACTGTGGCTGTTCCGATGTGACCGCATCACCATCAGACTTTGAAGAATCTTCCCCAGCCCTTTCTTGCAAGTCATCATGCTTATTAGCTCCATCGTTACCCCACTTAGACCAACCACTATGTTTTCTTGGTGCCTTCGCAGAGACATTCTCGGCTTTCTCATTAGTCTTATCCCATGTACTTTCAGATTTGGCATTTGAAGATGAATCTCTCTCAGAACCCCATCCAGATGATGATCCTGTTTGCTTCCAACTACTTTGGAGTTCCTTCGCACCCCATTCGGAAAAACTAGGAGAGTCTTCTTGCACCCCCTTCTCGGAGAAGCTACCTTCCTTGAGCACATCAGCATTACCCCAACCAGGCAAAGTTGAATCCAATCCTTTACTCACTCCTATATTTGGAGCTTTGTCAGCTGCCAGGTCCCAACTGCCACTAGATTTTACAGTTAGAGCCGAATCTCTCTCAGAATCCATCTTTTTCCCCCAAGCTGAAGATGATCCCGACTGCTTCCAACTACTCTGAGGTTCCTCAGCACCCCAATCAGAAACACTGGTGGATTCTTCCGCCCTCTTAGCGAATCCACCTTCCTTGCGTACAGCAGCATTACCCCAACCAAGCGAAGTTGAATCTAATCCTTTACTCACTCCGATATTTGGGGCTTTGTCAGCTGTCAGGTCCCAACTGCCACTAGATTTTGCAGCTACAGTCGAATCTCCCTCATAATCCACCTTTTTCCCCCAAGCTGAAGATGATCCTGACTGCTTCCAACTACTCTGAGGTTCCTCAGCACCCCAATCAGGAAGACTAGTGGATTCTTCCGTCTTCTTAGAGAATCCACTTTCCATTTTCCCCCAAGCTGAATCTGATTCTTTTGGCCCAGCACCAGCAGTCTGGGCTTTGTCAATCACCTGATCCCAACCACCATTCTGGGCTTTGTCAATTGCCTGTCCCCAACCTGCATTGGATTCGGAAGTTACAGATGAATCCTTCTCCCAGCCAAATTCTCTCTGGTTGTCCTCAAACTCCAATATATCTTCAAATGTTGGCTTCTCAGAATCTCTAAGAGGAGACATGTCAATCCACATACTTTCATCTTCCAGATCCAGATTATCAATTTCTGCACCAATACAAGCAGTATCTGTTTCTTCCCCTTGCAAACTGCTCCTCACCAAGTGCAGAAAATCATAAACATCTACTTTATCTGGTTGGTTCAGCTCAACCTACACATGCACATGACCACAAACGTACTATTGTTTAGAAATTACATTTCAAAAAAAAAAAACTAGGAGCATCTTGATTTCGAACCACCTGAGTTAATCAGTTTCATTCACTAGCTAGAGGAGAAAAGAATTGAAACCTTGGTCTTTGCAGAGAAAATAAAAGCATGATTCCTCCACTCCCCATCCCCACTAAAATAGAAAGGAAGCAACATTCAATCTTAACCAATAATGTGAAGTGTACCTTTCTTGTGTCTAGAAGGATATAGAATGCAGATCCTGAGCCAACGGCTACTTGTTTTCCCCAGGCACAAGAAGCTACAACACTAGAGAGATTATCAACATGGCACTTTTCTGCTGCCCTTTCAAAACATTTCCTTGGGGCCTAAGAAATTTAAAATGCAACAGTTATTAGAAGTACAGGCTGCGGAAAGGAATGTAAGTACAACTTTTGAAAAACAAAATATAGTTCCTTACAAATAAAGTTGCTTCTGTAAAGGGTACTTGCACGTTTAGAGACCGGGACAGTGCTTTAATGCCACCCATGTTGAAGCCAATCAGATTACCTGAATATGTCATACTATTGGCCAATAGAACAAGATGGTCTATGAGAACACCTTTAGTGACCATCGAAACTGATGTTGACAGGCGCTGTAAACAAGCAGAAACAGGCAACATTGTAGTAAGCGCTTTATGCTTGCTAATTATATAAAATTTTCAGAATGAAATTATGAGAAAATTGCAATTACAGAGGTAGCGAGAAAGATTCATAAATAACGAAATTATATAGTAAAGTATCAGTTACAGAAGGAGTTCAAGATCACAAAATATCTCCATCGAACCAAATCTCCCAAGGCAAACACAAAAAAGTACATGCTGCAAAGGAACATAAACCAAATTTCCCAAGGCAAACATAGAACCTGGAAAGATAATTGATTTTAGTCAAAATATTCTTAAGATATCAAGAATCTGAACCATAAGCAACAAAATTCACAGGTCATTTTTGGTTATAAACTTTTCTCCTTTATGTTGCTATTAAGCAATGTGCTTCACTTGAAAACCTAGAGAAAATCCAAAAAGCAAAAAACATTATATATATTTCTCTCGGGGGAAAAAGAAAAAGAAAAGAACAGTTTTGATACTGTGTAAAAAAATAAAAAAAATAAAAAATCCATCCGAAAGAATTATGTAAGCCTGCCTCCATGAAACGTAGAATTTATCCAGACCTTCGAAGAGCGAAGGACTGGAATACAGGAAGAGTATGTTGAAGAGAACACTTTGAGAAAGGATGAGAACAGGAAAATCTGATAAGATTGGACCAATAGACACCTGATGCACAACTGCTCTATCTTTTTCAAAATCAAAGCTCGTTTGCTTTTAGTAGATGCCCAGATAACTTACACTCTTAGACAGCAAGTTTTAACTGTGAAATATAACTTCTTTACAATTTCTTATGCTTAGAAAGTCATAAAGGCATGCTTTCTATACTCTCTGAGAATTTACTAACCAAGATAACGACCTCACATTAGTATATATTTTCTATATTCATGTCTATTCAAACTAAGAAATTCAATTTGCGGCGCAAAAGAAATCTATGAATCGACTTAGTGGAGCATCTTCAGTAGCATTCTCATAAAATTCAACCTCTGTTATGCATGCTGATAGGAAGGAGAGACTCAATGCATGCTTGTAACAAGAACAGAGAAAATAAAAGCGAATTGATTAGTAATATAAAATAATTCAACAATACCTGAACAGCTTGTTCAAAAGCACACGAGATTCCAAGCAATTCTTGAACCTGTTTTATCGCATATGGGATGGATCTCTGGGTGTCTATTAGATCAATCACAGGAAGGCAGGAATTCATTACAATCCTCCATGCATCTCCGGTTTGTTTGACACC
>JAOWBF010000001.1:8259057-8269912 GCA_028566175.1 Vinca major
CTACATAAGGAATCTGATTGATGTAAAAGTAGTAATCAAACTCCCACATTGCAGAAGGAAGCGACCCTACTTGTATAAACATACTAGGTGCGAGTCCCGCGCGTTTGTTAGACTTTATTTATAATTGTAATGTAATTAAGATTGGTTTAAAAATTGAAGGAAAGCAAAAAAAAAAAAAAAGGAGTCAATTATATCATTAGAAAATAATGCAATAAATCATGAAAAAATAATACATATTATCATGAGAGATTTTGAAATTTGTTTTGATATTTACTAATGGTTTTCTTCTTCTTCTGTTTTTTTGTACAAAGAGAACCTATATAATTTTGTTTTTAGAAACAATTTACATACAAATTCTATACTTTTACTTTCAAGAAATAAAAAAATCAAAACCCTAAACTCTAGGGTTTTTTTTTCTTTCTTTAAAGGTAAAATTAAATAAAAGTTCCAATTTTTTTTTTTTTTGCATACTATTAGAAAAGAATAAAATAAAATAAAAAGATACACCTTCTACACAGCAAAACATACAACAAAAAACCTAAATACGATCTCTCTTCTGATTCTTATTATTCTAAAACATCTCTACTTCTTTATCGCGTTGTCGCTACGCTTCCAACTTCTCATCTTCTTTCTTCTTCCGATTTTTACCGCACCACCACTATCATGCCACTGCCTCAAATATTTATCCTTCTCATTTTTTTCATCATCAATTTTCAATTACGAAGTTCCAATTCACGCGTCATGCAATCAATTCGGTATCGTGTATCAAAATCTCTAACCTTGATTGTAAAGTATGCGATTGAGATTAGATGATATTTGATTCTCCACAAAATGGTTATAACAATAAGAATATCCATGTAATCTTAGTGTAAAATAAGAAAGGATGATAAGAATTCGAGAAACAAATCGAGCGATTCTTGAAAAGCAATCTGGTAGTCTAAATATCCCAAATGGCTACCATAATACATCAAAAGAGCAAAAGAAATCCAACTCATCGACCAAGAACTCACATTCTATTGCAAAGACACTACATAATACATCAAGAAGAACCTAATTTCCATCAGCAAAAATGTGAATTTAATCATACCTAGAATTATAGAAAAGCTTAATTCTTCCGAAACCCCAATCAAAATCAACAATTCCATGCAATCGAATAACAAAAACAGAATCCAATCAAACCTAAAGACAAAAACCCAAATAAAAACCTCAATCCAAATTCAGAAATTACCTTTGAGATGCTCTTCTCCAACTCTATTTCCTTCAATCAGTTGATCGAGGTCTAAAAATAGTAAACTCAAATATTAAAATTCAATAAAAATAATTAGATTTGCACCACACTAAAACAACAATGAGTCCTTTATATGTTGGAAAATTTTAATTTAAGAAGGCGAGTGGTGCATTTGACAATCTCATGATTGATTCATGAGAATCTACAGGTGAAGAAGATCTGTGAATTCAGATGGGTTAAGAGTAGAACAAGAATTGTTAAAAAATGAATAGTGTTGAAGGAATGAGAGAGAATTAAACTCAAATTAGAAAATCATTTTTCTTTTATTTTGAAACGTTTAGCTTCTTGGTTAACCAAATTCCAAGGAAACTTTTGAAATTTCATGGGATTTGAAAAGGCATTAGTTTTCATGCTCTCTTTAATATTATTATGTTTCAAAATAATATTTGTGTTCATACAATAGCTCTTGTTATAAGCTAATTATCATAATAGAGTTTCTTCCAATAGATGAGTATACCTTTATATAATATATTTGTGTTATGTAGATTATTAAAGAGTAATTATTACTTATTTAATTATAAACTTTAAGTTTCATGTATTTAATATCTCAAATAAATTTCATAAGTTTGTAAAACTCTTAAGTTTCATCAATTGTTAAAGTTATTTACCATAGATATAAGTTTTTTTTTTTTTTTTGGCTATGTACTATAGATATTAGTTTATGGGGTATAATCTCATCAATTCAAGCAATGACACGTGGCATATTCTAATTCACGCAGAAATTAAAGTTGTCCATGTATCACTACCATAAGCTTCATCCCGAACTTTATATTATATATAGATTTAATACAAAAAAAATTATTTTTATTCACACTCCCCTAAAATTTTAGAAAGAAAAGATGTGTGAATAAAAGAACAAAAAAGTAAAAATTTCACACTTCCCCGTTTAGCATGTAGTTTAACTTTAATAATAATCGAAATAAACAAAAAAGACAATACAAATACAGTAATCTTTTTTAAAAATTCGAAAATCTTTTTCCCCCCTTTTGCATAAGAGGTGAATAAGGGAAGGGGATAGAGGGAAAAATGTGCACCCGATATTCATTGAATCTTAAACAAAGCAGTAAAACCTCTATACATTAATACTCTATATAAGAATACTTTTTCAATTCGGAATTCATTATAAATAGCAATAAACTCTATATTGTAATATTTTATATTTTTTTTAGGACCATCATTACAGAATTTACTTCCATATAGTAATAAAATAACACTAAATTTTAAATATATTTTTATATTTTTATAAAATATTCAGAATTATTTAACTATATAACATTAAACATAAAATTATATGAAATACTTATATAGAGTTGAGTTGTAATGTACATACATTTGTTCTTGTAAAACTCATGAATCTTATATATTTTTTAAATTCATGTTTTTAAAATATGAAAGAACGCAATTCGAAATGTCATATAATGCATATTAATTATTTTTTAAATAGTAATTTTTATATATAAGTTATATAATAATATTTTTCTACGGTCTGAGAGGAGAGTAGTATTTTACCGTATATTGATTAAGTTACTTAGATCCAACCATGGTAATTAAGAGAGCATTTTACTTTACTTTTTTGGTTGAAAAGGAATCTTATATTAACAGCAATGGAGATAATTACAACACCCTCGGGCATAAAAATATCTTGTGCAGTAGACAAAATAATTTCTAGAGTTTCTAATGATGAAGATGTATTTACAAACAAAAAATCATAATGCATGAAAAATTACAAATTTTACAAACAAATAAAAAATAAAATGAGGGGAAAGGCATTAAGAAGATATGTATTTCTGCTTTGAGCATAAGCAGATTACAAAATGAATTTCTCAAATCCCAAATGCATTATTGTAATTTCTCCATGCTGCAAATAATCATCCTAATTATTAAACAATTTCATCCTAACTCCTGCACTACACATTTTTTATGGTACAAATCTATCCTCAATTCCTTGTCTTTTCGGGCAAAATAATGTTCTAAAGTTCTTTGTTCAAAGAAGACCTGATGAATAAGGGTTGTTATATGCTTGAACAGGCATGCCATAGGGGTGCATAGCGGCAGCTCCATAAGCATTGCCAAAAGGGTTCGCACTTTGTTGCGGGCCCATCATCATCTGTGGTTGTTGCTGCTGCTGCAACATGTAGTGCTGTTGCTGATTGGCTGCCATTTGTACAGACGTCGGTGCAGCCACTGTGTTAGAGGCGTAGAATGGATCATGAGACATCGATAGCATTGCTGGAGTGGCCATGGATGCCGGTCCCCAAGGGTTATAGCTAACGGGCTGGTTGTTTCTTCTGATTGCATCATCATATAAGCTATCTAACGTAAGTTTGTCCAGACCTCCAGCCTTATCAAACAGAATAAATATTTTCATCAGTTGGGGCTCAACACACTGAAATTCCACTACCCTCAAGAATTTTATATCATAATTAAATTAACTTATATAAGTATCGTCTCCGACGTGACAAGAGATTCCAATAGGTGCAAGACATAACAGCATTAAGATATATATGGCGACGAGATAATGCAAACAATAGTGAATACCAGTTTGCCAGCAGTAACAGCATTCTCGTTGGTGCTAGGAACCGTAACAAGTGCCAATTCCCAGCCTGTAGCTCCATTTGCAAAACCATTTGACGCTGGTTGCTCAGCAACACCTATTTAAAAATTTAGAGAGAATATATAGGTATTTCAAAGGCTTCCACCATAAAGATTATGTGATTCATAAATATAATTTCTCAAAACCAAATGAAGGTTGCAACATTGTATGCGCTACTCTTTAGTAGTCTATCTTTCAAAAAGTAGGCATGCCTCGCAACATTACTCATTTTTCAAAACCATAATCAATGCTTACCAACTGGTACGATAGCTAGGGCCATGGCATTCTTCTCATCCAATTCTGATGCAGCAGGATTTGGTTCATTAAGACCCTAGCAAAAAAGAAATGCAGTCACTTCAGAGGGCTTACAAAACAGAATTATCAAGTAATACTACAGCCGGACAAGGCTAGCATGCTTGGTGCAGTACTTTCAGAACGGAACCTTAGGTCCTGGATTCGACACCCCCTCCCCCATAAGAATTTTTTCTTTAAAAATAAGTAATATTACAGCCTTACCAATAAATCGGGAGCTGCAGTTTTGACGGTTTCTGGCTCTGGCACTGGTTCAGGTTCAGCTGCAGGTGGTGGAGGAGGCACCACCTCCTTAACCTCTGGATCCTTTTTGTACTCAATGGCCAAGGTAACCTTGGATTTCTCGTCAACCAACTGTTGTTAAAAATGAAATCCAATTACGAGGGGACTGAAGCCTTTTCCTGACTTATATAGAACTGTCTAGTTTAACTCAATTGCAGAGCAGAGCATCTTTAATACAAACAATTAACTCATTAGGAGCACATCAAAATATTCTTTAACCTAAGACTAATTTACTCTAAATATTCTAAAAAATCTACACTATGAACTTATATACTTATACTCTTAACTGCTGGTGAGTTGAACTGCTAAATCAGACGAAACAGCAAGTTCAGACAAGCATCTCAAGATATAATAGTGTTCTTTAGACACAAATACATATATCAGGGTACATGTTTGAACATCCACATAAACAAATTGCGATTTTGATTAATGATGACGTAGCATAACTTTCTTATAGGTACATTAATCAACAAGTTAAACAAGTTAAAAGAGGCTTGCAATACCGAATCCCTGCGAACTGTTGAAAATCGAGGTGCTTCTCTGACATACTCCTCCATAGCTTGTACGAACGATGCAGGGGGCTTCAAGTACAAAACAAACAACATACATGATTAAACGTTCATCACGACTGAATTCTGAAGATCTTTTTCCTTTTTTTATAGGCAAGGAATTTGAAGGAATCAAACCTGTTCAATCTTAATGAAACGCTCTCCACGTCCAACGTCAAGGCTTTTACATACTTCATAAAACTCAGATAGCCTCTCAGCCTGAATATTTTGAGACAGTTATAGATATGTCACAATCCGGATAAAAACAGACAACGGGCTGAGCGGAGGTTCTACTGAATCTAAAATGAAATTGAAAAAAAGTAACCTGCTGGCCAGCCCTTCGGTATACATCTAGAGCCTTAAGCGCATCATGGCGTTGCATTTCAAAGAACTGTCAAGATAAAGGTAGCATTAGTCAGTAATCTGTGAAGATGACTTCTTGCATTGTCAATACCTGCTGACTTCAAATTATTTTATACCTTGTCAACCATATTAACTGTACCATCACTTATGGCGTTATAAATTTTGATGCTCTCAGTAGCAACCTGCAGAGAGTAATGGAAAAGGAAATAATGAGAAGAGAAATTGCCTTCAGCTTATCTCTTAACTTAAAAATTAAGAATTGGCCTACCATTGTAAGTGCAAACTGAATCACAATGTTACGAACTGCAGCTCCTTGTGGCTGAAAAAGAACACAATCAGGGTGGTAATATAGAATGATACGAATTATGATAGACGACAAAGCGACAACATGATGCAAATAGATATGCTATGTTAGTTGATGGCATGCTGTATAGACTACTTATTTAGAGACGAACAGAGTTAGAAGTTACCTGACAACCAACAACACGGAAAAGAAGTTGCTGCAAAGCAGGTATTTGTTCAAGCAACTCTGGAGTGTCCAAATCTTTGGTTCTCTGAATAACATATCGAGTTATTAAGAAAGGAACAAAAACCATGAAAGAATTTTAAGATGATTTGGTGATTCAAATCATGAAGGGGCTGAGGGAGCAGAAGGTTAATCCTTACTGCAACAACTTGCCCATGTATGGAGAAAAACAAAATCAGAAAGTCATATTGAGAAAGAACGTCTTTGCAGGAACCAGTGGCACAGTTGTAGAAAAGATGGTCTTAGAGAAAGATGTAGGATAAGAACTATAATTCAGGGGGATGCAATTGTCTTTGCACACCGCTAGAACTCTATACTAATACGACAAAGAATAGCACTTGGTGCAGAAACTCATGCAACAGTCAGATGCATTGATCTATGAACTTCTGCTCTGTAGTAAGCAAAACGAGAAGAACATGAAACCCATATCAAATATGCTAAAGAAATCAATTTGCCATTGCAAATAAAACTTCCATGGATAAGTTATTAGTCGCTAAAGAGATCAATTCTCAATTTGGGGGGAAAAGAAAACATAGATCATTTGTACTCCATCAGTGAACCTCGTAAGATGCAGTTTACAATCAGGTAAGGTAAAGTTCTTACCGGGCGTTCTGTTTCAACATCATATTTTAGGACTCGGAAACACTCCAGCCTTTCCTCTAAAAATAGCGCATATGTTCGCACCCAAGCAGAATAGTCCCAAGCTGAGCACCAAATTTGAAATGCCATTTAGAAGAAGTCAATGCTTTTGGAATTTTCATTTACTTGCGAAGGAAAGAAGTATATGTATACCATTTGGACTGGAGTCATCCTTGAAATGAGACATGTTAAGCATGTGACTTCTCCTTTGTCCATAATTAATAAGTTCTTCCTGGAACGTCGGGTCCACCTCTCTTAAAGCACGATGAATTACGATCAAAGTTTTCAAGGCAACCTGGATATTCAGAAAGATGTATGTTACAACTCAGACTAGGCAAGCATCGCCAACAGTGGATAATGACTGAAACACTTTTCACTCACACTTTTAAAGTATACAACAATACCATCAGTTTCCTATCACATATATGACGACCTTCTTATAGAAATGTGTAGCAGTGTGATATCATAGACTCATAGTAGTGTTGTAAATTTTCAAGCTAAAGAAGTCGATTATTTCTATCTTTTAACTTATAGCAGACGTAGCTTTCAAATTGATCTTCTCATTTAAGAGATCAGAATCCAGGATCTATCTGAAATTTCTAGAGAAAGATCAAGATGTTGTCATCCATCATTTTCTGACACAGTCAATCAATGCGCATTTAGCTAGAGTCAATCAATGTGTTAAGTGCCTTTCTGTTATAATAAGGTAAGTGTTCAAGCCTTTCTTACTTTCTAGAAAAGAGAGCACAACGAACTGTAATCGTAATAAAATTAGGAGATCTGCACAAAAACAGGCGGTTGAAATATAACGGGAGAAAGAGGTGGGATGGGGGCACGAGTCTCATATTCGGGTTTGGATCAGTTCTTGGTTGCTCCATCTAAATAACCATAAAAGGATGTCTCTTTTTTTTATAGACTTTGGGTTATCGTGTCAAGCTGACATTTTTTATACATTCAAGGTTAAGAAAGAAGTATAGATTCTATCCTAAAGTGAAAGAGAAAAAAGAAAAAGAAAAGAGAGGACAAAAATACTGTGCAAAGAGAATTTTAGCATCTGACTTAAATGAGAAAAGTTCAGACGGTTGGAAAACTGATTTCGCACCTAAAGGAAATATAGCCGTATAAGAAACGACCGTTACTATATCTTACCACTGACAGCCGCAATAAAAGACCAAACAATTCCTCTTTTATGTTTGATAATCATTACTTCTAGTTTAGCAACTACAAGTACCAGAAAACACGTCTTCAAAAGTTACGAAAATAAGAAACATCCTACCAAGTATATCTTTCATAAAATCTAACTTCAATCACCTCAGGTATTATAAAAAATTAAAACATTTCTTGTTAGTCAACACATACCGCCCAATTATGTGTCTTTGACAATCGCCTAGCCAAAGCATGTATGCAGTATGCAACATCAGCCCGAGGTCTTGTAGCCGAGATAGCAGCAAAAATAGCTGAATTAAACAAGTGTACAAAACTGCATCAAACCCCATTCTAATACATATCCAATATAACAGATAACGTCTCATTTCAATGTTCGGGAATAAAACACCTTTTATGTGCTTATCTTTTGCAGGGCGCTCAACGTGATTTGTTGCCTTCACAATTGCAATATCTAATTCCTGCTCAAATAAACGCAGTAGCTCTCAGTTAGAAACCGTAATATAATGAATACAGAAAGAAAAAGGAAACTAAACAAGCAATTAAACGATACGCGCGATTCATACCTTATAATCACTGTTTATTTTTGCCAAACTGACAGTGGTGGTATCTTTAAGTGCTCCAAGTGTTTTTCTCAAGCTGTTTTGTGTGCCTCCTCCCGACATTGTAACCAGTAGTTACAGAAATATACACAACCTCCAATTGATACAAATACTAAAACATTAGCCATTGATTTATATTCCACCATCCCATCAAAAAAGAAAAAAAAAATACTGATATTCCAACAACAATCTTGACAAATACAGATAAATCCTAAAATCTACCAGAATAAAAGTTCTTATCTTGAGTCATCAACAATCCTAGAACTCAATTTCCAAAAAATAATTTAAGGAATAAATAACATACAAGGAAGAATATTGGGACATGGCGAAAATGAAAAGTCAAAGCTTTCCCTCAAAATTCAGGCATCGGAGATTCAATTTCACTTGATTAAAATACCTTATGACAAGAACCCCAGACACTGATTTCATCACAGGTAACCAAAAACTAAAATTAAAATCCAGAGGTGACCCTTTATCATTTTCAACGATTGATGATGATAACCACATGAGTTTATGATTCATGCAAAACCCTTTACATACATCAATAGTTAGTCCACATCTTATACATCAGATATCATTTCGTGACAGCTCGGACCCAGAATCCCTCTAAATTTTCAAGGAAAAAAAAATGGAAATGCACATAGAAATGTCAACAAAAAAAGCCAAAAGATAAAAAGACCAAATCAGAAAGTAAAAGGAATCAAAGATCAACATCCCAAATACTGAAAAATAGAGAAAACACAGAATCCAAGAAATCCCAAAGATCTAAATGAACAATATTTGAAGTTCTTACATCATCATAGTTCAGTATTTCAGCTAAGCCTTTTAGACAAAAACAAAATCAAAGAATTGCAAAAGAAACCCATCAAGATTCTCACCTTAAACTAGAGAATTAACAGAGGGAGAAAGTAGAGAGGAGAAGATGGGGGCGTAGGACAGTGGAGTTTTGTGGGTAATCGGTATATATATATATTGATATTGGAATGGAATGGTGGTCTAATAATACAGAAGAAAAGTCTCCTATAATGATTTGTCTTTGGTTGGCCGTCGGCGACATTTCCCCTTATTATTTTTTCCCATCAATTATTTATTTATTTCCTCATTTTGTATCTACATACTCAAACTCTCCCATCATACAATAATACATTTCTATAGTGTTGGCACTACTGTGAAACGGGCTAATTTCGTACGTACATAAATTTTTTTGTTTGGTGAATTAAAATTTTGACAGTTAAAATTGATTTAAAATAAAATTCTATTATGTTTTTATCGTGCGAACCACCTATTCTAAGTCGTTTCGTATATACTAAAAAAAATTGTTCTGCATAAGATCAGGACTGCAT
Organism: Vinca major; assembly: GCA_028566175.1. NCBI lineage: Eukaryota > Viridiplantae > Streptophyta > Magnoliopsida > Gentianales > Apocynaceae > Vinca > Vinca major. Next base: position 8,268,718 of record JAOWBF010000001.1, read on the forward strand.
ATACATAAACCTTACGAATGATTCAATGAACTCTAGTATGAACATGATTATAAGTAAATAGCTTTCTTATTTTTTGGTTAAAAAATTAGTAGATTCTACGACAGTCATCACCACAGGTCTTGACATGTTGTTTAATAAAAATGAGTATTATTGTAATTATTTTCATTAATCACTCTGGTCTCCTACTTGCAACATTACCTCGGACAAGTTTTGAATGATCGCATGTGTGCCTAAATAAAATAAGATTACTTGACAATTTTGAAATATGTATAAGTTATTGATTAATAGGATATAGATGATTTTGAATATTCGAATACATTTTCTATTGGTAAATCGTTTTAATATATCAATGAAATTATCACATTTGGAGTGGTAATTAGTGAAAAATCATAAATTCACTTTAATGTGTAACCTTTGAAGAAATTTTAGTAAATACAAATTAATATACTAAAAATATAGTAAAAGAACCAATATGGACATATATACAACCTCAATATTTATTGAATGAGAATAACCTTCATCCTATGAACCCTGGAGTGGGAAGAATACATAATAAATAGAATGAACATAATATCATAAGTAAAAAAAAAACAAATACATCGTATGAAGTTGGAAATAATATATAATAAATAGAATTAACATAATATTATATAAAAACAAAAAAACAAACAAATACATCGTATGAAGTTAGAATCTTAAATGGATAATCAAGAGAAATCAAGATAATAAACTACATGCCTCTTTATTATATAGACTTATCAATTACCATAACATGAGACGAATACTAAGGAATATCTCATAAGGAAATTTCTCTTTATTCCCTTAATCTCTTTTTTTTTTGTTAGGAGTGTATTTAGAGAGAAAAAATCGTAAATTCACAAAACGTTATTATATTTCAGACTTAAAACTTTTATTCCAAGAATCCAATATCACTATGAGCGGACGTATTGATCTATGTAAACAACATGCAGAATTTTACAAAATTTATATGATGGATAATTCAACATAGACCGTTTTGTTCATGATGTTTCTTTTTTGTGTGTAGTAAAAGTTGAAAGGTTTGAATTATTTTATTTTTTTGATGAATAAAGGATTATCCATTAATAATAAAGTAGCCGGGGCCATTACAACCTGAAAAATTCTCAATCTCTAATACAAAAAAAGAGAAGAGTTGAGAAAGAAAGAAAGACAAACA
>JAOWBF010000001.1:8521476-8539247 GCA_028566175.1 Vinca major
TATCAGTGTCGTGTGCTCCCTGTGATCTATGGTCATGGATCCGTCACTGTTGTCACAGAAGTTCTCCGAAGAGGTAAATAACTGATCATGAAATAAACTCCATTCTCGTGGGCAAGAAAAGAACGAGGCGAATTATCACCACACAACATGCTACAAATCTTAGTAACTTGGTTCAATTTGATCCAAATAGCATTATTGTTATGTTAAAGCATTATCATGCGCGGTATCGTGGAGTGGAGACATAATGTCAAAAGCAAATGAGTAACCACACATTACATGGTGTAGAACATAGGAACTCTTCCTCTCTTCTTTCTCCCTTTTCTTAAAAAGAAAGAAAATTAGAGAAGGTTATTCATCAAAAAAAGGAAAAAATAAGGAAATATTAATATTAAGTAATAGTTTTTCGATGAAATATTATTAAGTATATTGAAGCTTAGAATTAATGTCCGCCTTAGTTGTCCGCCTTAGTTGGCAATAATACGCTATACAAATTATTAGATTCTTTCAGTTCGTCATTCATGATCATAACTCTAAACTTGAGACTGCAATCTATATCACGCTCGCACTCTCAAAATTGGCATAATTTAACTTTAAATCTGTTTTTGTTAAAATATAATTAGTTTCAAAGAGAAAATTCATACACCAAGTGGCTAAAATTTAACTTTTTTAAAAGTGAATTTAATATATCAAGTGATATTATAAGAAAGTAGGGGTTTCTCCTATCTATTGAAAGGAGGACACAAACCTCACATATACCAAGACATAATAATGAGTTAGAAAATTGCATGACATGTACATACAACTAATACTAAAGAAACTAGTCCCTAAAGAACGCAACCTTACCCTCATTGACTTATGGACCTGGGGGAGTGAGGGCAGTGTGTGGAAATTAGTTTACGGACCACATTATCTCAAAACTAATTGGCAATGGGAGATATTAACCCTTGAGTTTCTAAGTGATTTAGATCTTCATTATGCATTCAAAGTGGGATTTCAAATTTCAACATTCACCCTCACATCGATGTGGGAGTAAATTCAAGACCCGACGCCCTTCTTGGGTCGTGCGGGGACAGTACAAGGTTCGTCGTCATAATTGGGTCGTACGTGGATAAATAGAGACCACTTGGACATTATGAGCCCACACATCCTGCCCAAAGGCCCGCTCTGATACCATGTTAAAAATGGACTTGAGCCTAACTCATTCCCTCAAAAGGTACCTCAAGAGGGGGAGGATTGCCCAATCCTTATAAAGAACAAATTTGCTCACTATATAGTCGATGTGGGATTCTCAACATTCACTAAATGAAAGAAGTTAGTTACGGGAGTTCATATACACTGTCTATTTTAGGGTTTTATTTTTATTTTTATTTTGCTAAAAGGTGGACAGTCATTTTTTTAAAACTAAAATAGAAATGTGTACATTCAATTTTGACTGGGAAATACTATAAATAATATTGACATACACTTGCCTTGATTTTGTATTCTGAGTTTTTCTACGGCTAGTTAGCGACTAGAACATTGTTGTCATGGTGAGCGCTTTACGCCAATCAATTTCGCCTTAGAACTTGAGGCGCGCCTGAAGTTTACGAGGGCGAGCGTTTTTTTCAAAAGGCGAGCAAGGCGTGCCTACTTCATATGCTTTAATAATTATTAGGGTTTTTTTTTAAAAAAAGAAGAAGCTGAAGAGTTATAATATTGAAAGGAAGCTGAAGAGTTAAACAGCTAAAAGGGGCTAATACGGTTCTTTCATTGCTTCAAGAACCCCAAACTTTTCCAGCTTTCATCATCCATTCCAACCTCAGGCGCTCGCCTTGACAAGAATGGTGACTAGAAACTCTTTTGACTGTTTGAAAAAGTATGGAAATTTATTTGCTTTTCTATGTTTTCCAGGATGAATCAAAACTCTACATCTTTCTTGAGCTTGTAACTCAAGGGTCCCTCATGAGTCTTTATCAGAAGTATCGCTTTCAAGATTCCCAGGTTTCTAACTATACCAGACAAATATTACATGGTTTGAAGTATCTTCATGACCGAGATGTGGTTCACAGGTGATAAAATGTGACAATTATTTATCTGAAGTCTTCATTTTGTTTTGTTTAGTAGTATTCTTGACCTTTGTTCTAATGACCATCTAATCTATAGTCTAAATTACTATTGTGTCATTATTTTTGCCTGCAATTGTTTTCTTGATTTTAAGTGTTCCCCCCCTTAATCTTGTATTTATATTGTGTCTGACACTTGTATTTCTTTGCCTTCCAGGGATATCAAATGTGCAAATATATTGGTGGATGCTAGTGGATCTGTGAAACTTGCAGATTTTGGTCTGGCAAAGGTTGTGAATCTCGTTCTCTCTCTAGTTTCACACTACAATTTGTTATCCATTCTTTTTATTTTTTAATAGATTTTGTGATTTATAATCATTTTTCGGATATATATAACTGAAGGATTTATTTTGCAGGCTGCTAAGCTGAATGATGTTAAGTCTTGCAAGGGAACTGCATTTTGGATGGCTCCCGAGGTTTGTACTTGCCTTATCTAGATATTCGGATCCTGAAATGTTACACTTAAAATGACATTTTCATACGCTACAAAGACTTTTTACATGTTGCATAGTAGCCCAGGTTGAATATTCAATCCTTAAATATGAGCATCACTTGCTGTCTTTAGTTACTCATTTTAATGTGCATGTGCATTTAAAAGTTATCCTCTAGTAGTAACTCAAACATGGAGTATCCAATATCGATGCGGAAGTCCTAAAAGCCCTCCGAGATTGCTGTTGGTGCTTAAGCTAGAAACGTGTGCTGTTTATTGGATTATACCGTATCAATGCTGAAAGTCCTAGACTACTCTATACTTGTTTAAGAATAAGAGCTGGTCCAATCATCAGTTTACTTGTTTACCCCCACCCCCCACATTTTCGCTCTCTCTCTCTCTCACACACACACACATCGTTCTTCTTGATTACTAATTCTTTGGCATGCAGGTTGTTAACCGAAGAAACCAGGGGTATGGGCGTGCAGCAGACATATGGAGCCTTGGTTGTACTGTCTTAGAGATGTTGACTCGCCAGTTTCCCTACTCCAATTTAGAAAGTGTAAGAATTATACTTTCTTCTGTCATCTGCTTATGTTAAGGATACAATTGCATCCATGTTGGTTATATATGGCTATTAAAGTCATAAATAATTACTGTAGCTATTATATATAGCAACCAAAAACTGTCACCAACCTCGAGGGCCCAAACAAGATGATCGGTCTTTGATGATTTGCTGAGAAGCTGGTACCGGTATTACAACCTTTGTTCAATTTGATAAACAACACCCATTTTTACAAATGAAGATTTTTTCTGTGTTTTTGCATTTCTCAAAATTTTGATTGAATAAATGGCTTTGCTCTGCATTACCCAATTGTAACCATGCAATTTTTGTTAACTGACGTGTTTCTGCTGTGTTCAATTGCAGATGCAGGCAATATTCAAGATTGGAAGGGGTGTACCACCAGAAGTTCCTGAATCTCTTTCTCGAGATGCACGTGACTTCATCCTTCAATGTTTACAAGTTAACCCAAGTTCTCGACCGAGTGCTTCTCAGCTCTTGGACCATCCATTTGTGAAGAGGTCACTTCCCGCATCAGGCTCTGCATCACCTTATCACCCTGCTAGGCGGTTTTAGGCAAAACCTGTAAGTTTATGCAAGTATTCACGGTGTAGTTTCCAATAATACTCTCACTTCATCCTTCTGGTTTTGACTGCTGGATAACAAAATTTTCTGTTTGTTTTGGAAACAGCAAAATATTTGTTCTCTTCATCGGATCCTTAAATTCAGCTGATTTCTACTTGCCAAGATATTTTGCTTATTGATCCTTATGAGCGGCTTGATCATGGCCGAGGATCATACTTGATTTCCCCGATCAAAGTGAATAGAGTAGAATTTCAGATGATCCTACTTGTTCTCCATACTTCAGAAGAACCGGTAAGGCTGCATATTTGTAATTCCTTTTCTTTTTCATCTTAGTATTCATTAGTGTTGGTTTATAGTTGTACCACTATGTTTCTGCTTCAATAGCAGTTGTAAAGATGAAGCAAGAAGCGCCAATCTCTCTCTCTCTCTCTCTCTCTCTCTCTCATTATTTGAGAAAATGGCGAAATTAGTCCCATAACTACTTCTGGCGTCGGTGGCCAGTCCCTTATCTATTTGTTCTATATTTTTAATCCTATAACTAAAGTATCTCTGTAATTTATATATGAACCATCTTCTAGGTAGGCTGTATATCTCCACTAAAAATTTGTCAGTAACTTGAAGAAAATTAAAGGAATAGCAAGTTCCGACCGGGTCTGGATGATGTATAATTGGATCAATCCATTCGTATGCGGATATGATATGGTATATACCCATTTTAAAAAATTCAACCCTTTTTTTCTTTTTTCTTTTTTTAGATAATGAAAGATATCCTTGTGTAATCTAATAAATGTATAACTTTCTAAGTAATATAATTCATATGCAATCGGTGTTTCCGGTGACTGAATCTAGGATGCGGGGAGAGATTATCAATGGTTTACAAAATAACATACTTGCATATATTTAATACTCCCTCTCTTTTCAATTATCTGTCATTTAGATATATTTTATCAGTTTTTTAATTAAATGTATTTTTTCAAACTTACCCTTTTATTTAATTAATTCAGTCAACAATTAATTTGAATTGTCCCAACATAAATGTATTAATGAGAGGTTAAAAGTGTATATCTATTTTTAAATTAATATTATCTCAATTATTTTTGTAATTCGAGTGTTTTGTTCTAAAATGATAGATAAATAGGAACGAAAGGAGTACACAATAAGAGATGCAAAATGGATTGGGCCAACATATACAGTACATAATTTTCAAAGCCAAAAAAAAAAAAAAGAACAAAAGCTTTTTAACAATCTTCTGCAAAGAGACACTGATATGGTGGCAGTTCCATTTGAACACGCAAAGAGTAGCCATAATATTCCCAATCCAAAATGGTCCAACAGAACATGACTCTTAACTAAGACCACAGTTGAAACTGTGGGATGGATTCTCATCCGTTGAAATAAAATCTTTACGACTGAGATTGATTTAAAAATAAATTCTGTTCTGATTTTAAAACACCTATTTGCGTAAACAAGTGTTCATAATATTTCGCACATACTAAAAAATAGTTGTTCCACATAAGAGCCGGACTGCTTAACTAAGTTCACACAGCAAATTACCTCTTATTATACTAATTTACCAAACGCTGCCAAAAATGACGACGACCGTCCGAGTGATAATCATATGTATCTCTATACATGTACACATACTAAATGCTGCCTAAAATGACGGCAACGGCCCGGGTAAAAATTGTATCTATCTCTATATATGTATACATATATGTTTTTATCATTTAAAATTTGTAATGTGTATATTTTTTTTTATTACATATATACACTAACAAATTGAGAATAATTGAGTGTAAGAATAAATATATATGGCCAACGGACCATTCACTCTGGCTACAAACGGCTGCTTCCTTGACAAAACTAATCAGAAGAAGTATGGGCAGAAATAACAAATTCTTGGAACTCTTTATTGTTGACAAAACAACACACAACTGATATCCAAAAGTGCCCACCAAATGAACCCCTCTCATAATTCATCCCCCCCTCCCCCCACCCAAAAAAAAAAGACTCTCTCATATAATAGCGTACAAATCACACGAAAAAATAAATTGCATTTCAAAAATCCTTAGTAATGAGCACATGTTTGGGTAGAGATATAAACTATGGCTCACCGAAACTGGCTACAATCAAGTCCGAAGTAGGCGATTGTAGGGGCTTTCATTTTTTTGGAATATTCAATTAAATCGTGTTCTTTGAAATGCATTTGATAGATTGACAGCTCAAATTAGGGGTGTATTTGGATTGGGTTTGGGTTTGAGATTGGTTTGGTTTTGTCTCAAACTGAAACCTCAAAACCCATTTGGATAGAGTCTGGGTCAAAATTTGGGTCAAAATATATGGTATGGTCTGGGTCAAAATATATGGGCTGACCCAGACTTTGAGTCTGGATCAATTTTTTGTGGGGTTTGAGTTTGAGGCCAAACCACTGAAACCCAATCCAAATACACCCTATATTTGTATGTCTCAATACATCTAGCAAATCCGTACGTGCATATTTTTTTTTATGTTCCCAATCATATTCGGACTCTGAATTTTTCCGTAATGATCGTCGACGGTTGAACAACACCTGAGCGCCATTTGGCTCTTTTTTCCCTTCATTTATTATTCCTCTCTGATTCCCATCTGTCTCTCCTCCCGGTTGAAAAATTCCAGAAACCTCCGTACACGGCGGCGCTGATCATCCGTTTTCTCCCGCCGACGAGTTTGGTTCGCACATTTTCGTTACTGATTCCTCTTTAGATCTTAGGCTGAGCAAATCCTTAACTTCAACCGATCTTTTTTAACCTATTTAGCTAAGAAAAATTGGAGAAATTGATCAAAATTATATGGCGGTGATCCGGCGATTGAAGAGACCTAATTCTCATAGCCTGGTTCTGTTTTGCATCTTTTTCCTCAGCTGGTTCTCAGGTAATAAATAATTTTTCTGATTTGGAATTATATAATTTTTCGTTTATTTAATTATAATCAGTAGCTTAATTGAAATTCGATCCATGTGTTTAATTTTTGCATAATATAATAGCTCCACGGAATGCTAGACTTTTTTCTGTTATATAAAAGGAAATAATTAGCTGATGATGCAAACTGGTGATAACTGATAAGATTTAATAGTGTTCCGTCTTAATGCAAACCGCAGCTTCTCTCAATTTTAATGGAAATAGTTTCATTTCTTGAGGTGGTGTCGTGGTGAATGCAATATTTTTTAAAGCTAATGGGATGGCAAGTTTATTAGGTCTATATGCATTATTCAAGTAACAATATTTATTTATTTATTTATTCTGATGAATTATACTCAAGTAACGTCATGTGTTGCATATTTAGACTTTCCACAGTTTTCTTTTGGGAGCTAAAATAGTTCTTTAAACAGTTTTCGTGTATTTGTATGTTTTACTTTGTTTATGTAGTCTACTAGGATTGGTGTTTTCTTATGCTTCTTTTAGTTCTCTTAGAATGACGAACAGTAATGACTACTGCACAGTCCACGGTATGAGGTGATTAATTTAATTTAATTTTTTTTCATTTTGCAGTGTTAATATCAGCAGCAGTGGTTACACTTGATTCAATTGAAATATACGAAACTCACGAGTACGAGTGGCTAAACATCGAACCTAGTGTGTATTTCCAATGTAAAGGGGAGAACATGACCTATCTGCCTGACGTGAAGAAAAAGCATGTCGTGTATTCCTTCAAGGGTGAAGAATCTTGGCAGGTTTGCGAGGGTTGAATTTTACATTGATGTGCAGTTTCTTTTCAAGAAGTTGTTTCTCATAGTTTGTAGATTTAAAGCCTGTTTTCCTTCCTCCCCACTACCTATGCCAGGAACTGAGGCTTGTTTTCTCTATAAAACCACTTGGTTCTAATTAACATTTTTGTAATCACTGAATGTGACAAATAAGTGCAGAGCTAGATCTTGTTGGCAAGCCTAGTTGATTTTTTCTACTGGCTGATTTCTATCGGTAATAAAAATGTTCACTTTATATAATTAACGTTCAAAAGCCATAATGATATACATGAATAGGTATTTGGAACAAGGAAGATTATGGAACTTTATTGCATTGCTTTTGCGCCTGTAATGTGATGAATGGATCCAAGTGTCTGGTTATCTACAAACTTCTTTGAACTTTGAAACTTTAAGCAATATTAAAGTTTCTCTTCATATAGAAGATTGAAATTGCTTTTCATGTTTTCAGCCACTAACTGAACTTACCGATAAAAAATGCAAGCGATGTGGGCTTTATGAAAAGGACTCCATAAAACCTGATGATGTCTTCGATGAATGGGAGTTCTGTGCTTCTGATTTTACAAGGTCTGATGGCAAATATGTTCGTATCACAGAAAAAGAATTTAATGCTACATTCATGTGTTTGGACTGCGTACCCCTTCAAAGTGGTAAGTGTTTTTATTATAGTTGTCCTTTCTTCCCTCGCTTTCTGCAGGTTCCTTGACTTGCATTCTCTTGCTGCATTCCTTGGTCTGAATGTCAGTTGTAGACTTCATGTCTATTTATGGAAGAGTTGGTAAAAGGATTTTTTCCCTTTTTATTTTTTTCTTTTAATAAACTTAATTCAAGGTTTAGCCACACTCTGAGGATAACTTCATCTGCATGCACCCTATTGAGGCTTAACATCGTGATTTTGGAGACACCAGTTTAAGAATCAGCAGAATACATCTTGCTTTTATGGTAAACCCATTTAAAGTATCCATAAGTAATGCTGGACGATGCAATGTGGAAAAATTCTCCTAAATGGAATTGTTGCATTCTAGTTTTGCTCTTTAGTATGTTTATGCCTCAATAATTGCTCCTGAGTATCTATTCCTCGATAAATTTGAATTGAGAAAAAGATGTGTCTGATGGTTGATAATGCATGTCAAAGCCGCCTCCCATTTCAAATACCTGATTCAAGTTTTTAATTTAAAATATCTGCCTTCTGGAAAGATTATGTTACTGTAAATCTTCTGTATATTTTGAATGTATCCTCTTCCAAATGTACCTCAGACACTTGGTAGTTTGCACTAACTTATCTACTAATTGCATAATGTCTCGCGGTTATATCTCCTTGTTTTACTAGTTTCAGCCCATTCCTCAAGCTCAGAAGATGGGAAGAAGGAAACCCACTGGATACTTGTTGGATTCATCAGTTGTTTAGTTGTGCTCTTTGCTGTTTTAGGATCAATAGTAGCATACAAGTATTGGCAAAGGAGAAAGAGACAGCAGGATCAGGCTCGATTTCTGAGACTGTTTGAAGATAATGATGATATCGATGATGAATTGGGCATTGGTCCCCTTAGCCATGCAATTTAAGTTAAAACCATACTGTCTGCACCCCTTTTTATTAACAAGCTTTCTGGATGCATCTTTTTGGGAAGATGATAACAATATCTGTACAGTGAGTTATGAGTTGAAAAGGGAATGTCAAGATACTCATAAGTTTTTGTAGCCATGTAAATGTTTGAGATTAGATGGAATTTCTTTGGAGAACACAAAATAGAATGGAACGTCGATATTGATGATCAATGCAGTTCTTGTAATTCTTATTTCTTTTTTCAAAAAAAATTATTAATGGAATACACGGGTCCTATTGTTATGAATCGGAAATACTAAACTAACAACGCAGTTCCTGTAATGTGTGAACTTTAACCATTGCTATGGCAGGCTTTAGAATTTTGCATCATCAGTTGGTCTAACTAACTACTCTGGAGGACGTTCCTCGTCTAGACGTTGGAAGCAAGGCCTACCAAAGATACTTTCCCAGAGACCCATATAACTCCATGGATCTTCTTCTTTGTTATTTGCAGGTGGTTGGTTTGGCTTACCAGGGACACCATAATAGTCATCAACTCTGTCTAGACAGTCGAAATGGTAGCCAATCCATGGTTGAACACTGTAAGCACCTTCTTCCTGATGCTTAACTTCAGTAGTGTCCTCTACTTTCTCTGTAACATAATAGTGCTCATTCTCTCCATCATCGTAGCCATAGCCGCAAGGGACCATATCTTCTTCCCAACAGCTAGCAAAGTAGGACGCGTATTCATCTACCCAGTTGCTGTCACCATTGCAGTCGTAAACCTGGTCAGTCTTTCTGTTTTCAGAAAACCAGTACCCATTTATGAAACTGTCTCCCGGTTCATCATAAAACAAATCGAATCCATCTGAGAATCCTTCCTGAGCATATTGAATTGGCTCCCCGTAGGGGCCATCATTGCTGAAGCTGCTGTCATACCAAGTTAGACAATACGAGTCGGAATTTGGGTGAAGAACTTGGTCTGAGTAGTGCATCAGATAGCCAAGATCAGAACACAGACCGTAGAGCTTCTCTATGTAAAAGAAAACTTTGCCCTGCAGCTTATTTATTACATCACCAATGTCCTTCACACCCCATCTCTCTGGGGCCTGTATCAGAATCTCCTTTGGAATGGAAAAGCAAAAGAAGCAACCAGAAAAGGAAAGTAAAAGATGAGCTGAAGGATAGGTTTCTTGGAACTTGGATGGAGAAACGAGTAAAAATAAGAATAAGCATCTTATACTATTCCCTTATCTTAGCGTAACATAAAGATGGCGGTGGCAGTGTAGGCGATGAGCAAAAATATCTCCACAAAACGCAATAATCCTCTACCAACAACTTCCTTAACAAAATATTTGAAACATCAATTATAAATGAAGTAATATCATTGAAGTCTAACTTGGGCATAACGCAAATACATTATGCATCATACATGGAAAGGTATAGCCGAGAAGGTGAATAGATGAACAAGAAATGGACACGCACCAGATTGGCTTCCGACACCTCTGGTGAGTCGTAATACAAATTAACACGTATTCAGAATGATGTTTACACACATCTTCAACTTTTCTCTCCGTAAACTTTCAAAGTGTTGATTGTTTCTTAACCAACAGCCTCAAGTTATACACCAAGAAGTCAGATTGATATCTTGTTCAACTATGCCAATCTTGATGCATCACAACTCTGCTCTGCTATAAGAATATACCAATGTTCAAATGTATCATTCAAGAGCCCTTTTGAAGCTTACTTTAATGAAATAAGAAGTTGCAGTCTGGGAAAACTTGAAGACCACCAAACCTATCCACATTCAAGCAACACAATTTACACAAAGTGAGACGAATTATTTAGCTCAGAAAACCTTATTTAATCAATAAGAAAGTAGACGATAGCTAAAATAAAGTAAAATTTTATGTTTCGTCCACCATGATTAACCACAAAGAGAATCACTATTCTAGAGATTTTCATTTGGTGTGAAACAGAATACTATGGAATTGTCTTAACAGGTCAATGTACTTGAAACTATTCTCACTTTTTTCTTTCTCGGATCCTATGTAACAGTACAATTGCCTCCATAAATTTGTAACAGAATGCTCTACAAAGTATTATGTCGATGTTGCACCTAGGAAAATATCATCTTCATATTCTGAAAAATTTTAAGTAAAAAGTAAGCGGGGCAAGATGGTTACAGAGTAACTGAAGGTACCTGTCAGCGGTAGGGTAGCGCCCATGAATCATAAGTATGCAGAAAGGTATTGAGACAAATGTGCACCAAAAGAGCTCACAATCTGCAGGAAATATTTGATGGATACAAAAACCATAATTATTCAAAGACCAAAGGGAAAAGCTCAAGAGTCGAGAATTCATATAGGAAAATCATCTTTACTTTGAGCTCGCATTCCATATAGCGTGGTTAAAATCATCCAATTCTTTCGACTTTGATCCATATATTGCTTTAATCGTATCTATGCAGGAACTTCAATCAAGACAAACAGTGAACTATAGCTCAGTACATATGCAACATTTCCTATATGTTACTCAAATATGGAACTGTTATTTAAAAAGACCTGCAAGCTTCCTTGTTGAATTTCTTCTTGTCAATTCCATATAGTGTCTCGAAAATATCTGGCTCTACCCGACAAAAATATGGACGATCTACTCCGACCAAATACAAATTCATGTGTTAATATTTAGTATGAACAAAAAAAACATGGAAAATCCAGAAAATTTTATATAATTACTGAATCCAAAACCCCTAAATGAAGTAAATAATAACAAAACTATCTGACCAGCATAAATGGAACATTTTCTTGAAGCTTTGTCAAAGTGTATGCACCATCCATCTTGTCCTATCAAGCTCTTGAAGTGCTGAAAGACCATAAAATTTCAATCATCAAACTATATACTTCCTCCGCTTGAAATTATTTCTCAACATAATTTTCTAGATTCTAATTATCTGCCGCGTTAGAAAATCAACAGAACATTGAATATAAATTTTCCTAAATTTACTCCTATTCTAGTAGTACAAGTAAATACTCATTACTTAAATCTGAAGGTAACAAAAGAAAGATAATATTACTGTCTACGCCCCATTTGAGTTGCCTCAAATGTCACTTTTGGTTGTCCCACACATTGTACCCGTATCCAACTATTTAACTCGACTAATCAACGAAAAGGTTGGGAGACATCAGCTCTAACCACTTGGGGCAATGCCCTCATCGACTTCTTCGTCCCACCTTAGTTGTTCCTTTACAATCGTGACAATACTTTTACTTATCTTTTTCACATGTGCCCTTATCTATTTTTTATATTATAGCTTCAAATTAGACTTAAAAAACATATATGATTCTAATACAACACTTCCAATACACGTGACGGGTATTTGAGTCTTTTAAGTTTATAATTGAATTAAATTTAGCAGTTTTAAATCGGAACAACTAAAATGGGATAGAGGGAGTATATATTTAAAACTGAATGAAGACCTGAACATCAGAAGGGTCTTCAAAAATCTCCTCAGGTGAAGGAAAAGAAGGACCTTTATCAAGCTTGCAGCAAGCTCCACAGTTTTCCACACACTGCCACTTCGGTTCTCTCTTCTTTTTCCCGCCAAATCCTGTGGTGGTGCTGATTTTCGGAGTAGAAGCCTTCGAGCTCCGGCCTTGCTTTCCAGCTAGCTCATTCTTTGAGTTCGGTCTCTGACGCTGCCCACTAGCCGACGACCGGACGGTGATAAAACACGGCACAGCCACCGCTGCCGCTGCCGCTGCTGCGTATGCCATTTTATTATTATTTTTCTTCGTCTGGATAATTGGGGTTCTACGGGCCTTTCGATAAGAGGATGTGCACATAAAACACCACCCTAAGGGTGGCCCACTGGCATATTGTTCGGCCCAATATTTTCTTTTTTCTTTCTTAAAAAATGATTGAGTCCAACTCTAAGAGTAATTACCTCCGCATCTCTAGGATTAATGAAGGATACAAATAACGGAGTGTACCTTAATATATACTTCGTCTGAAATTATCTGTTCAATACTTCTTTTTTGATCTATCTCAAATTGTCTATCGATTTTCTAAATAAAGCAACATTCGTAAAGCCCACGGCCTAACAAGACGGCTAAGGTGCTGAACGTGGTTAAATTTCATCGGTAGAATATGTTATCCATCATCATATGAAATAGCACAGTGAGATTTTGAGAGGTATTTAAACCACTGAAATACTCGAATTCCGCCTCCATTTTTCATCCCTTCCAATATTTTTAGAAAACCCCCTTTTAGCCAATTCATTATTCTCTCTCATATATTTTTGAAGATATTTTCCTAAAAAAATTCCTCTATCTCCACAAATTTCGAATTCCGCTATCTCCATTGTTAGATAACGTGGTAAGAAGTGAATTTTACATCTGTAAAGAAAACATGATGGAAATAAATGAGATCAAAAAATGAAGCTATAAATAGAGAGGAAAAAAATTATGGAGAAAGAGGAGAAGTTTTGGGAAAATAACTTCAAATATAGAGAAGATGGAATAATGGATGCTAAGAGGGGTTTTCCTCTACAAAAAAAGGTGATACCCACGCTCCCAGAGCCCCCACATTCCGATCCGACAGAATAATTGGAGAATGTAAATGAATGCGACCCAGCAACCCGACTAGGTAGGAGGACTTTTAACTTGATGCCCACAAGAAGCCACCCCCACATTGGAGGTTAAAACTTTCACACTGTGACTGTCAAAAAAATCGATCATGTATCTCTCTAAACAATATGTCACCCGGAGGCAATTGTGCTATCCTTGCGGATTTTTTACTCTACCACCTGACAACCCTTCTTTTTGTTCAGGAGTACAATGCAACAATCGAGTTTTACTGGGCTCCATTTCTGGTAGAGTCAAACTCTGATATGCCAATAATAGGAGATCCAAAGCTGAGAATTCTTAGAGTGGACTCAATTGAAAAACATGCCAAAAACTGGCTAGGAGTTGATATCCTTGTCTTCAACACTTACGTTTGGTGGATGAGCGGTTTGAAAATCAAATCACTGTAAGATTTTTTTATCCTTAATTAAGCTCCCTACAATAAACCTGACTTATTAATTTTTTCAACTTAATTTATTCTTATGATTATAAAAGTTTTTTACGCACTGAAACTGTTTGTGCAAGTAAATTCGCAATTAGAGGTAAAAATAAGAGTGAATGTTATTGACCAAACATTTTTTTTCTTTCAAATGTTAACTTTTTGTAGAAAAATGATTTTTTATCTCTAAAATATATTTGTAACGATCGACAGTTCTTAAAAATTGCTTGAGAATAGTTAGTCAATTTAGCTTTGTATACTAATCATTTAATATTTCTGTTGATATTTTGACAAAATATGCAATGAGGACTAGAACATCTACTCAGTGGTTTGGAGATCCGCCGGATTTTCTCCAACCACATATAACCTCTTATACTACACAATGATATAAGAAAAAAATTGAAATTTTGGTCTCCTCTTCCTTCCCCAAAAAAATTTAAAATTCTACTACACTTTTATAATTCACTCTGAACATATATGTTTTAGATTCGCTCATTTCCGTAATAAGTATGTAAGAAAGGCGTAGAGTCTAGATCAATAGGTCAGATTAATGATACAATTTCTCGGTAGCGTATTTTTCTTTGGGTGACTTGACTCCCAATGTATTTTGATGTTAAATCACAGATGGGGTTCTTTTGCAAATGGAGTTGAAGGATTTGAAGAACTTGATACGCCAGTTTCCTACACACTAGGATTGAAGACATGGGCAAACTGGGTTGATTCAACATTAAATCCCAACACAACTCGAGTTTTCTTCACCACTATGTCTCCAACCCACCAAAGGTTCGTTCAACAATAATTTAATGCCTCGTTTTTTAAAATAAAAAAAAAATTGGGTAGAGATTTGATACTGCAATGCCGACCTACTTATAAAAACTACAAAAAAAAAACTTGGGAGCGAACTTAATAAAAAAACGAATTATATATAAAAATTACTATACCTAGTAGTATTTTTTAAAATCTCGGGGCGACTGTCGCCCCCTAGAATCGTCCATGATATAGAGTTAGAGTACAAAATCGATGTACATTCTGATTTAGAATATTGTACATTATTGTGCTCAGGAGTGCAGATTGGGGGAATGAGAATGGGACAAGGTGCTTCAACGAGACAAAACCAGTGAAGAACAAAAGGCATTGGGGAACTGGTTCAGACAAAACGATAATGAAAGTGGTGAACAACGTTGTAAAGAAGATGAAAGTGCCCGTAACCTTCATCAACGTAACGCAGTTATCTGAGTACAGAATCGATGCACATTCCTCCATTTACACCGAATTGGGAGGCCAATTGTTAACCGAAGAACAAAAGGCAGATCCATTGCATTTTGCTGATTGTATACATTGGTGTTTGCCTGGTGTTCCTGATACTTGGAATCGAATATTTTACGCGCATTTGTAGCTAAAAAAACATAAAATTTCAAATGACCAAACGAGAAGACGGGTTTAGAGTTTTCAACTGTTATTAACGGTTGCTATATTAAACAGTGTATCAAGCGTACCTATCCCAAAAAAAAACGGTGCATATATTAATCCTTGAGAAGTCGTGAATTGTGATAAATATAATTAAACTTTTTACTAATAGTTTTATGAAAAGCTCTCTTCATACACGAGTTGATTAAGGTCCCTGGTGCAGCCATTTTACCGAGACATCAGCTCTGTTGAACACTTTCAGCCCTTTCAAAAGTAGGAATTTTTTTTTTTTTTTTTTTTGAAGAATCTCTTGGAGAAGCCCTATTGTCCATGTCTTCCACGTGAAGACAGTGTTGGTGAATTATCTGTAAAAACTCTTATAAGCTACTCATGGTCCTAAAAACTTACCTTGTAAAAATCATTGTAAGCGACCATGGTTTCGTGATCTCGCCCTAATCTGTAGTGGTGACAAAAGTCAAATTCACCCAATTTTTTTACCAAAAAAACAAGGCCGTAAATATAGCACACCGAATCCTAACTCTATTACAACCTTAATTATAATCTTATTTACACTTAAATTTTATTTTATTTAACATACGATATAAATACGAGTTTTCAATACTGAGACCTCTACATCTAAAGGTAGAAAGTTCATACTTTCATATACTTTTTTTTCACTATTTCTAATAAAAAAGATTAAAAAAAGGATAAGACTTCATCATTAAAGTACTATAAAGAGTGTTACATGAATGTAACGGTGAACCCAACAATAATATGGAAAGGTGAGAAAAGAAAGAAGAAGAAAAAAAATGAAGGCACAAGTCTATACTCCCCATTAGCCATATCTCCATTGTCTAATATCAGAATCATATTCTTATAACAATGTCATAATGTTACGGCTATGAAGAGCATTTAAAAACATGAGACCGTTCTATTGCCTAACAAGGATTACAATGTTCATAAGTTACAAGATCATAATTCCAGGGATAGCTGTCATTTCTAGACTAGATAAAACCTATATAACAACACCATATGGTATTCAAACTTCTTCCAGCACATTTCGTCGCTGGAGATCTTATTCATTCAGATTTTACCTCGGTGATCTGAACACTATGCTTCATTCAAGCTATTAGCTGTAAGCTTATGCTGAGCTAATATCCTGTCCGGATATGCAGATCAGATGTCTGTCTTTGCGCAACTGAAAACAGGTAGAATGCTCCGCTACTGATCTGATATTCAGAAGGAAAAAAAATTATAAAGAAGAAAAGGAGAATTCAGTTGAATCTGAAATAATGTGTTGAACGTGTACTCTGTAATCGATATAATAATATGTTTGTTACCCAAGAGAATATGCAAACCCGCAAAAATCAATGTGTCAACCAGATTACGGGTCAACAAATTGAGGGAAGCTGGCCTTGCCCAAATAAACTTGTTGCATCTCCTCTCGCCAAATCTGCAGTTTTCAAAATATGAACCGTCACTAGATTGGCAGATTGAATAAATCAGAGGTTGTATAAAATGAAGCTAACAGCATGATGGTGTCGACCAACATCGAAGTAGTAGTCTCATTCCCCTCGACACCCACCACCCAGGTGCACGCAAAAAGTGATTTCATAATTTTGGTCATGCTCCCTAATTTCAGAGAACTAGATGAAGTAAAAGCACACAAGTGGAAATGAAACAAAATCATACCGTATCACGGAATTCAAGCCGGATATGAGGAACGTTGGTCTTGTGAATATCATTCCCATCTGGTCCTCTCATGTTGTACGCCTTACCAACCCAGTGCGACTAAGAACAGAAGGTTGAGAGGTTCATACAGTAACAAAATAATAAATAAGTACACAAAAAAGTGAATGCTACGGGCTTTACTCAAATATACACACTCTCGCAGAAGACTACATACCTTCAATGCATGCGAGAAACCAGATTGATAGACTGAATTGCGAGCAATCTCACATAGGTCGCATGAACTCAACTTCCAGACCTGTGGTAGAGTGAAGAGCCTCAGTACCATACATGATGGTTCAAAATCATCCTAATCTTGCAAAAACAGAGATTCAAGTACTCACAGAAGCAGCTATGCTGTACTCTTCCACAAGGGGCTCTTTGGTCAAGTGGATTTGCAATGGATCATCAGTAGAAAGTGAAACATTGAGCCCACGGAGGAAAAACATCGGAAACGGATTCCGATGGTAGTCTAAAAATAAAGAGTTGTTGCTCAGAGGTGACATTGCCAGACCAATCTAGTGACAAGCAAACCACATAACCCATCAGAACCTTACACAGTATCAAAGCCAATTCAATTAGCTTGCATAAATTTTCGATATTGCTTTACC
>JAOWBF010000001.1:8552345-8565236 GCA_028566175.1 Vinca major
AATTTGAACCGTTAAAAAATTTCATCCGACGACTGAAATTGTTCCGTACTTGTAAAACTTTGGGCATTCCGTATGGGAGCTGGACTGACTTAAGAGTAGTAAACTGTAATAAACCGTAAAAATAATACTGAATTTTTTTCCAAAAAGAAAAAAACTATTTTAAAATTCGTAGTATGAACAGCCGTTGTCTTTTTTGGAGTTGGTTCAGCCAGCAGCTGGGCAGTACCTATTTATTGCTTGAGAAAACACACACAAGCGTTTATTGAAATATTTGATTGTGGCTTTGATTTGTTCTCCAGAATTTCCCCAAACTTCAAAGCCCTTTCCCTATCAAATCAATCTTTTGACATTTGTATTCCAACACCAGAAAAACCAAGATAGTAGTAGTTAGTACCACGTTAAAGAAGTGGCGAGGAAGAACCCAAAAAAATATATTTTTTGTTTAAAAAAAATAAAGAAGGGAAAACCTCCACCTACTTCTAGATTCCTTAAATGTTCACGCAATCTTTCGATATATAAGTATTTTTTTTTTTTGCATTGATTGATGATATACAGAGAAATTGGTGATTTGAGCTGAGATTTTTGTCAAAATTGAAATCTTGGTAGGTCGCTGGAGGCAGAATCATTCCTTCTGGGATTGTTCCGTTGGTCAATTCTTGAACTTGTAAGATCTTTATTATTGGGTTTTGTTTTATTTTGATTTTAGATTATTTTACAGTTTCTTTATTTATTATTTTTGATGGGTCTGCTGGGCAGTACCTATTTATTGCTTAAAATCAAGTATTTCAGGGTTTAGTTAATCTAGAATGATTTTGAACTTCCGGGTTTTAATTTTCATATTGAATTACCTTTTTGGCATGCAGGTATCTTGAATGATAGAATTTGAGAATTTTTTTGGGACGATTCTTTTGGAGGCGGAATTGTAAATTTTCTTATTTTGTTGATGATAAGTGATTGAATTGAAAAGGGTTCAAAAGGGTTCTTTTAGAAATCTTTGATCTTCTTGTTAAGGTTTTTCACTGTAATTGTTTGTGAATTAGGACAGATGAATGTAGTGGGTAAATTTAGTAGCTTCTTTCATCCATTTGGTGGGGCAGTTGATATAATTACTGTCCAGCAGTCGGATGGAAGTTTTAGGAGCACGCCTTGGTATGTTCGATTTGGTAAATTTCAGGGTGTTCTTAAGGGAGCAGAAAAGGTTGTAAGAATAGAGGTTAATGGTGTCGAAGCCAATTTCCATATGTATCTTGATAATTCAGGAGAAGCATATTTTGTGAGGGAAGTTGTCTGTGATAAGGATGAGTTGCAGGTAACTGATAGTTTCGAAGGTACAATAAAGGATAGTGGCAATAATGAAACTAATAATGACCAAGACGTTTTTTCGAGACACGAGAGTTATGATTCAAGTACAGGAGAGTTTCAGTTGCGAGATGAACATGTTGCTTTGGGCGTGGTGGACGGATTGGAGAGGACAGAATCTGATGTTGAACGTCCATTCTATGATTTTCAGGATGTTGAATCTTCTTTTGAAGGTTCAAGTGATTTATCAGAATATGGTTCGGCAAGATATGACAATTTGGACATGCAGAATGTGATTGATTCAGAGAATTTGAATTCAGAAGTTGTTCTGGTTAGTGTAGATGGCCATATTCTGACTGCACCCATTTTATCAATGGAGAGAAATACTGAGGATGTGGAACTAAATTCTCCGTTTCATCTGGGCCCAGGTGAAGGGACGGAGTTTTCCGAAGGTAACACAGGGACTAATGATAGTGAATCTGTGTTGGCTGCTGATTATTTGAATGATCAGGATATACCAGGACATATAGATTCTGCGGATTTTTCTTACATGAACAATGAAAATAATGCTTTTCAGAGTCGGGTGGAAATTGATGCCGGAGATGGGGAGGATTTCAATCGAGCAGAAGAAACTAATGATACGATACAGGAAAAAGAACTTCCAATAGATAGTGGTTTGGAGAATACATCTGCTATTGTAAAGGGGGAAGTTTTCCTAAGCTGTTCGGAGCTAACGCAGTTAGCTATGCAGGATGCAAATTCGTGTCAAGATGACAAGGGCTCGCCTGTGGAGATTTTAGAGGTTGCTGAAAGTTCAGAGGATAAATCTTGCCCTAGATCTTTTCCAATTGATGAAACTGGTGATGCAAATTTCGGAAAATCAATTGAAGAGGGAGTTGCTCTTTCTAATTCTGGTAGCCCAATGAGTAGTCCTTCCACAGAATTGCAAGACCAGGTTGAAAAACTAGAAAAGAATGCATCAGATCTTAATGTTAGTGGTTCTGATAGCAGAACTGATGATTTTGTTTGTCCTAGTGGAGAAGTAGTTAAACAAGTTGATGTTACATCTGGCCAGCAATCACCTGCTTCTAAAGTTGAATTTTCTACAAATGATAGTGTGGATCAGACACCACTTACCCAGGATACACCTGCTTCTGAAGAAGCATTTTCTTCTATTGATGATAACGTGGAACCTCAGACAACTTTATCGCATGAAGATGTGGAAATTGCTACGAGAACAAGTATGGTTTTCCTCTTGGCTATTATAATGATTGAAGTCATTGGTTACTATCTAGGTTTTGCATGCATTTCATAATAATTTATTATTCATGCATAATTTTGGATGCTTGCAGGGTTAGAAATATCTCTTTGCAAAAATTTGCTTCATCCTGGCATGGGTGAAAGGGCAGCTGCAGAGGCCTTTGAAATGCATAGCATATCTGAGGACGAATTTAAGCTTTCTTCTGCATCAATTATTGGGAGCGAAAACTTAGTTGTAAGGATTCATGGAAAGTACTTGCCATGGGATAAAGCTGCTCCGATTATTCTTGGGATGGCTGTATATGGTGTGGAATTAACTCCTGAACCCAGTGATACAATTCCTGTTGAGCAGGAGGATGCAATTGAATCGAAGGATGGAGAATCGGGAATTTCTTCAACTCCTCCCGGGCGTGGATGGAGGCTTTGGCCAATTCCATTTAGGAGGGGAAAGACCACAGAGCAAACTAGCACTAACTCATCCAATGAAGTTGTATTGGCTGATCCCGAATCTGGCTCCCCGAAACAATCTATAAAAGCCACCTCAACAAACCGTGGTAAGGAATCCCCGCGCAAGCAACGTATGAGAACAAATGTTCCGACCAGTGACCAAATTGCTTCTTTGGACCTTAAGGAGGGCCAGAATCTGGTGACATTTACCTCCAATTCAAGGGTTCTAGGGCCTCAAAAGGTCTCCGCTTCTCTCTTTCTCACTCATCTATATTCTCTTATGCACACAGATACATGCATGAACATGCGAGTCAAACATACAGATACCTTTGGGTGTTGGTGTGTCCTCGGAAGATTGTAGTTGATTCCTTTTTTCTCATAGTGAGCACTAATTTTTAAACAGGTTGAAGCTCATATGTACTTGTGGAAGTGGAATTCACGAATTGTAATTTCAGATGTTGATGGAACAATCACCAAGTAAGTTTTGTTTTTTTCATTTGGTTTACTGCTAGCAGATCTTGATGCTTCATTATGTGCCCCAGCATGGAAAATAAATTCTCTTAACAAATAGCACATTCATTCATTTTCTATGCCCTATCATAAGAACTATGCTACCATAAAATTTGACTTTTGGAGGCCTTTCCGGTTGTTATTTGGAATTAAACCTCTGACAGGATATGCTACCGACTATTGTTATTTGGAACTGTGACCAAGTTGTCAAATGTGCTTGTATGTTAGGTCGGATGTTCTTGGTCAATTCATGCCTTTGGTTGGTAAGGACTGGACACATTCTGGAATAGCTCGCCTTTTCTCTGCAATTAAGGTACTTTCTTCTCAGTTTCATCTTTGAGCCTTCAAAGTATCTTAGACTCAAGTATTTTTTCTAAGTCTTGTTTCTCTTTGGCCACTAGAATGTATTGAGTATTATATCCTAGGTTTCAATACTTTGACATGGTTTTTAAAGATTAGGATTACATTAATTCACTTAGATTGCCAAGCTAAGTTCCTCTGTGCTTTTTGTATCTGGAAGCCAATTGATGGAACTACTTGACTAACTGGTTTTCGACTTTTCGGTCTTTCTTCTTCTTCTTCTTCCTGTTGACTAGCGGGCGAGTTTTCAAAATTACACAGAAAACTTTGGTGCTTGGGAACAAATAAATTTATAAGAGTGCATTTTGGCGGTGGCATATTAGGTTGTTGTGGTTAGTCCATATTTTTTCTGCTTTTATACAGGATATGGTATATTATGTAGTTGAATTTTGGAAGTTTGTGGTTAACTATTTCTACATATCTCTGTGATCCTAAAGGGGTCAGAATCAGAAATATCCCTTTTTCCTTACCCCATAAAGAATGTGAAATGTAGAAGCTTTTGTGTATCTTGTCATTCATTAGACTCTCTGGTCATTCTAAGATTGTATATATCTTGTCACTAAATATTAAATGCATTTACAATACAGGAAAATGGGTACCAGCTGCTCTTTCTGAGTGCACGTGCAATCGTTCAAGCATACTTGACAAAGAGTTTTTTGTTCAATTTAAAACAGGTGATAATAATTTCGAATTTTCATCTTCATGACTCGTAGCTTGTATATACAATCAATACCAACAACAACAACAACAATAGTATGGGTGGGGATGGACGGGAGACAGACCTAACCTTTGTATATACAATCAATATGGTAATAAATATTGGAGACAGCAATACTTCTAAAGAATTACCACCTGAGGCTGTTAAGTTTCAAATGCCATTGGTTAATTTGATCAAGTGCATCTAAAGCATTAGCAATTAAGGACATAATTAGTCGGATATTTACTAATGTCGATCAGTTTGGCACCATTATTATCTAAAGTAGTTGATATTTCTTAGTTTTGCTTCTCTCGCTACTGGTTCCAGTTAGGCTCATTATGCCGGCCTCTTCTTCTTGTTTATCATGTAATTCTTGATATTCTTTTGCTGGTAAGCTAGTTAAATACTTATTCTAGAAAAAAACCTCATGGCTGGCTCTATCTTAGACAGACATAGAACTTATTAAACTTTCTCATGCTTCAGTTATATAAGTGGTTTTTGCTGGTTGCAACTAACTCGTACTATAAACATTAGGTGAACATGGGTTTTAATGCTTGCAGGATGGGAAAACCCTACCTGTTGGACCTGTTGTTATTTCGCCTGATGGTTTGTTTCCTTCTCTATACCGAGAAGGTAATTTCTCTTTCTGAGCAGGAAATTTATGTCCAAAATTACACAACTGTTTGATCTGTTAAAATATTGTGTTTTTCCTTGAATTTGGTGATCTTTTGGTCTTTGACATTATCTTAGATATCTTTAACCAAATAGAACAGTGAATGCTATGACATTTTACATTGAGTTATTGGGTTTCATTTCTTCTGTTTGGTCATATTTCCGATCGCTTCATCTGCGGTCAGATCTGCAGGGGAAGTTTCCTAACATGTCTTTGAGGCCCCACAATGTGTTAATTTTTGCTGTTGTCAAATATGCAGCAATCAGATTGTCGAAAACATTGCACTTAGGACTTCGGACTTCCAATATAAAATGGATTGGTTCATATTGGCCCACTTGTCGTTTTCTTAGCTCGAAAAGTAATTTATTTAGATCCATAGCTGTGAATGTTGAAAGGAATATCCTCAAGTTTGTATGATATTCTCTAGGAGTAAATGCAAGAAAAATAATTTTTACTTTGTGTTCGTCTTTATTTCTCTTTTCTAACTATCCACATAGATGTCCCAAATGACTGCAAACTGGCATTGAGAAGATATTCTTATTTTCTGCTTTTTGAATGGAGTTTTAACTTCTCGCAGGTTCTTCAATTAGAATTATTCAAGAAAAATGTGAAATCCTTCTCTTGCTTTTCCCTTCTTTTTTGATATGGATAATGTCTTTCCTTTGAGAATTCTGATTTAACTTGATTGTATGTTGTTTATCTATAACCTTCTTGTCCCGATGAAATAATTTGGATTTTATTTCTTTATTTCTGATGGAAAATGACTTTTCTTGTTATCCTGTATGGCAGTGATAAGAAGAGCTCCTCACGAGTTCAAGATTGCCTGTTTAGAGGTAACTCCTTGTATAATAAAACTTTAATTGGTATATAGCAGTTGAATATCCAACTATGCTCTTAGATAATTTGTTTTTGTTCCTCTCTCGCCTCGAATCTTTCATAACTTATTTGTTCGCAGGATATCAAATCACTTTTCCCTCCTGATTATAACCCCTTCTATGCGGGGTTTGGGAACAGAGACACCGATGAGCTGAGTTACAGAAAAATTGGCATCCCAAAGGGCAAGATATTTATTATCAACCCTAAGGTTTTCTTCTTCCCTTATCTTCATCAGACAAATGTTTTTTTTTTTTTGTGTGTAAAACTTACTTTTCTGGTATAACAAGAAAATTCAATCTGCCAGGGTGAGGTAGCCATTAATCATCGGATTGACGTGAAGTCGTATACTTCACTTCACACATTGGTGCATGACATGTTTCCACCAACGTCATTGGTCGAGCAGGTAAGAACAAGAACAATTATATCAATGGACAAGCGCGATAAACTTCTCTTTTTTCCATCCTTCATAAAGTTACATACCTTGTTGGTTCGTTCTATGCAGGAAGATTATAACTCGTGGAATTATTGGAAAATTCCATTACCAGACATAGATAAATTGTAGAAAGAAGAGTTCCGCTTCTGATACTGACAGATGATTGTATATGCTTTGAAGCTTCGGACAGAATACGTAAGCAAACAAGCAGCATTCTGGGAATAATGACAAACATTGACAGAAGAAGACGAGGGGTTGCTTCTGTACTAGATATGGTAAAACTTAGTTGCTGTTGTAGCATGTATAAGAGTAACTGTTCATATGATACTGAGAACTAAACGTATATTTGTTTCTCAAACTCTCAAATGAATAAAAAGTCGATCATTCTCTTGCCCCGATTTACTATCCTTTTAACCCAGTAGTTCTCGGTGGCTGATAAGCAACCTGCCAATGTCAAAGTAAGGTATTGATTTCTCGTGGTGTTTGCGTTTGTAAAGTTTGTGCCAGATTTTCATTCGAGTAAGAGTCAGGTTCACCTTTGGGCGTAATTCTGTCTAAAATTGGATTAATGTTAACAATGTGAGGATATCAGAGGTTTATGAAAAGAAAAAAAAGAGTAAACAAGTTAAGGACATGTAACTACTACATTATGAGCTAGTTTCTTTGAAATACAAGATCCACAATAGTTATGGGTTGACAATCGAACCCCAACCTCCAAGTTGTTTAAAAAAAAAAAAATGTTAGGGGCGTTTAAGTTTTGTCAAGAACTTAGATAAGACTTCAGTGGCAATTGTGAGCTCGCTAAATTAAAAAATTTCAACCCCGATCTTAGGGCGAGTGGTGACGATTCACTAATGTCAAGACCAGAATTATCTTGATATGATTAATCTCTATTTTGTTTTACCTTTGATAGTTGGTATCATGTTAAAAAAATTTAGAAGTTAGGCTTGAACTTAGATTAAGAGGCAGACCTTGTGTACGTTTTGCAGACTCACTAAATTGGTCTCACCAATAGTAAGTACACTGAATACCAGTCACATACATGAGTAACTATTAGTGAGTGTAGGTCAATTGATACGTAAGGCCTATTTCTGTTTTATTCGGAAAAAGAATATGAGATATATCCCCAAACTTTTTTTATTTGCCTTGTTCACACCCATTCCCATATCATTTTCAAACCTTCATCATTACTATCTATCTCAAATTCGCTCTTCAAAAAATCCTCTCCTTAAAATTTACACCAAAACACAAATTTGAGGACTTTTTTTTTCTCAAGAATCATAAATTAAACATGAAAATAAAATACAAAAACAAATAAAACAATACATTAAAAATTTAATAAAAATAAGAAAATGGAAAAAATACTCCCGCATAACTAGGAGCACGTGGTGGGAGGTGCAGCTTTATTCTGTGCAAATGTACATGTGAGTGTATTATTTAATTTTTTTCGCATATTCTTATATTTTTTATATTATATATTATTTAAAATTGACTAATCATTTAATTTTTGAGAATTTTATAGAAAAACTTTTAAGAAAGAGAGATTTTAAAATGAGAGAGAAAAATGTGTTGAGAGCAAATAGGGTATGATTATAGTTTCAAAAAAGAAAATAAAGAGTTTTGCAACGGTCAACGCGTAAAGGACATATTAGGAAAGAAACTCGCGGGATTGTATAGGCGCGAAAATAGAGGCGTAGCACTCGAACACTTCGACCGATCCAATCGCTTCGCTTCCAATGATGCGGACGAAATGCTATGACTCTTTCTTCATGATGACTTTGGTTTTGATGCATTTCTCTCCGTCTCCTTCAATTTTCCATCTGTTCGATTTCAATTTCTTAATCGGAACACGCAGTTTGATCTTCATAGACATTTATAGGTTTCGTAGCCGATGTCGTGGTTGCGGTCGGCAGTGAACAGAGCCGTTGAAGCCGGCGGAAACAATCATCTGAGTCGCACTGTTCTGAGTTATGCCGATTCTGTTGTTTATCAAGCTGGACAAGCCGTTGTCGGCGGCGCAAAGTTATTGCAAGAGCGCATTGTACATTTCGAGAAACCATTACTTTATTCTGTACGTGATTCATTTTGTTGCTCAAATCTTACGTTCAAGACACATATAGTCAACTTTGATATAGATGCTAGCACGAATATCATGTGTATATGTATGAATTGTGTGCATAATTTTGATTTAAATCGCATTACAAAATTTTATGAAGTGACTGCGAAATTAATCATTTGGAAACTAAGTAGGCTTAGTAAAATATGTTTAAATTGCATTCGAAAATATGTTTAAAGTTATTGCAAGATCGCATTGTACATTTCTAGAAACCTTTACTTTATCCTGTATGTGATTTTGTTGTTCAAATCTTAAGTTAAAGGAACATATCGTCAACTTTGATATAGATGCTAGCACGAATATCATGTTATATGTATGAATATTTGCATAAATTTGATTGAATTTGCATTACAAATTTTTTATGATGTGACTGTGGAATTAATCATTTGGAAACTAAGTAGGTTGAGTAAAATATGTTTAATTTGCCTTCCAAAATTTCAGACAAAGAAGTTGAAATTCAGAGCAAATAGTGACGGAGGTAATGGCACCTATTAATGCTTTGACTGGCTTGTTTTTATAATCGTAATGTAGATAGGCATATAAGCTATTTGTTCTTATATGTCATCCTAATGTAGATAGGAATATCAGTTATCCTTTGTTGCTATGCAGGAAAAAGATGCTGCTGACATTTAAGGAATTACATGTCTTGAAACCTCATTTTATGTTCTATGTCAAGTAAATAACTAAATGATGTGAGCAAGAGATGCTGAATGTTGTTTTTTTTCTTTCTCGGTTCAAATAGGCTAATGAAGAATAGTGGTATCTGTGTGGCAATTGCAAAGGAAGGCTTGTATTTTTTATTTTCTTTTTCTTTCCCATTTGCTCTTTCTTTTGCTTGTCTCTGAATCCCGGTAACCTCTTGCTCAATATGTTTAAAGTCTAAAAGATATCCGTGGTACCTAGGGAGCTCGGAATTTCCAAAGTTTCAAACATGCTGTAAAAAGATTGGAAGAAGTTTCTATTACCTGTAAAGGAGTAGACAGAGTTCAAATGCTAAGAAGGTGGTTAGTTGCCCTAAAAGAAATTGAGAGATTCTACGGGTCTGCTGTTGATCAAGTGCCTACAGAGAGAAATGCTGAACATCTTCATACATCTACTGAATCGAAGGATTCTCCTACAAAGCCTATCATGGTTAGTCATGGAATAGATAATTATATTTCACTGACTTTGAACTTGATATTCCCTTCTTACCTGCATGAAACTTGGTAAAAAAAATAAAATAATCAAATTTAGCATCAGGTGAATTACTATCTCAAAACAATTTCCAGATTTTTTAGGTGCCATTTCTTTGTCAAAGTTACACTTAACCTATAAAGTGAAACACATAGATTACATTTTACTCATCTATTATCCTTGATTTCAATTGCTTCCCTTACATATGCATTTTCTTGCCTGGAATTGCACATTGCTTTTTTTGGGGGAAAGTTAAAGCCCTGAAAACTTAGTTTTAGTACAAGGTTGTGGTAAAATGTGTCTGGTGCTTATCCAAATCAAATGGATTCCGTGAAGAGTGTGTTTCATGTAAAGAGTTCATTTTCTATAAATGATTTCTCTGATTAAGTGGCTCTTTAATATTTGCATACCCTAATTTGAAGGTGCTCTATTATGATCCTGATCTGAGTGCAGAACCAATGAACTTCCGAGACGTCTTTCTACACAGCCAAGCTCTTGAAGGCGTGACACTATCAATGGTAAGCTGAATCAAATATGTTGTTTCCTTGGTTTTGCAGTGATATGCATTAACTCTAGAGCTGTTTGACTTGGTTTGCCACAATTAGCTGGCTACCTCACATGCATGAGTTGAGCCAATTATTAGCAAGTTGAGTTAGTTACATGAGCTATATTTAAAGTAACTAAGAGTATGTTTAGTCAAAATTTGACTTCAATCATGGTGGTTGGTTTCCTAATCAACTCTAAATTCTCTAAGATGGATTGTGCCAGGGGCATAGTTTCTAGATTCTGGCATTTCCTCTTGATAGTCTTGAGATTTTTATTCATGGTTACGGATTCACGGATCATATTCTTTTATTGGTAAAGTAAGCAATAGGAGGTTAATTCTCTTATAGCTAAAATAAAAAACTTCTCTATTTGATTAAATTTTTAGACTATTCATTGCCACCAAGATTTGTCTTCAAAGTAGCCTTCTCCTTTGTTTATTTTTTCCATGGAGAAGGTGACGGTACTAAAAGCTGAGGCAGTGACATTGTAACATCATAGGTGGCAGTGGAGAAACCTTATGATTTCATCATTTCTTAGCCTTATTTTAATATAATAATCTTGTTCTTTACTGATTATAAGTATGTGAAGGCTAGAGAGTAGCATGCAAGCACAATATGAGTTCATTTCCCTGAAGTTAAGAGTGGAATTTTTTAAACAAAGGTCCGGGATACAAGAAATAGAAAAAAGCAGTTCTTTTAGGTCAAGTGGAAGGAAGAAAGAAGAGAAGTTCTGCAGCGATGTTCTTTTCTTGAGTTTGTTATTCAGCTCGAAGTTGAAGGGAATAAGAGGACACTGTACTGCTTCACTGAACTACTATTTTTGATTTCCCAAACTCGTGATCAATTTTGTTTAGTTGTTTTTTCTTTTTCCTTTTTAATAAATGCAATGAAACTTTCTATAACATCTGGAAACATAGTTTGTATCTTTGCTCTGCAATTATATGTTTTACCATTTGCTTCTTTTTTCTTCTCTGAATTAGTGTTACTAGTTAGCATGATCTTATACATTGGATAGGCAAAGAATTTCTGGAAGTTTTGCTTAACCTTCTTCCACCTATTGCTAGGGAAGGTCGTTTTATTTTGACAAAGTAATTTCTTTATCTTAAGACGAGTGTCTATACCAGATCCTGTTGTTTGCTTAGGATATCTTCAGTTTCTTTCCATTTTTCTCCTTTTATGTTTAATTGTCACACATTGCTTTCTATTTCATGGAATGTAACACACTCCAATGCCTTATCACTCAGATTCTTGAAGCGCCCAAGGAGGAAGAAGTATCTTTACTTCTTGAAATATGCGGGTGACTGTCTCCACCTATTTTATCCTATATTCAGTGATCTATTTGTTCGTTCTTTCAAAAGGTCTGTTCTTGTGCACTCATAATGTAATAAACTGTTTCCATCCTTTATGAGCCAGTTTAAGGAGTTGTCAACTGGTTTTATTCTTCTGACTTTACTTTACAGAAAGCTTAGAAATAGCTAAAGAAATAAAAAACAGACCCGGCTAGAAGCACCTCTTTTGTCCACAATAACATATGGCAATCAATTACTCCTTTTATTTCAAATTGAAAGTCCAGATCTTTTTCTTTTTTTATTGACCCAATTTGAATGCCCAGTTTCCTAACATAAACATTTTTTCCTTCTAAACTCTATCCCTATCCTCCTTAATTGAAGGTTACGAGTTCTACTAACAAAATGGTCCGACCACTAACCTCCTTAACTAGTTAAAGGTTAAGGTGGTAATTTGCCTTTAGTCAAAATGCTCTCAATTGAGGATGAAGGGAGTGACTCAAAATATTTATAATGCATCAGAAGTGCTCCCACACACGAGGACAGATATTGGAGACTGAGGAACTCTTTTTAATTTTGATGCTGTACTCATTTATGTTTTATGTTAAGCCAGATACAGAGAGGTATACCTATCAGCCTATGTAATTTGTTTTTAAGATTTTTGGAACATTTTGTAAAGGTTCTGTGTTTTCTACTGCATTGAAAATTCACATCAATGGATCATATTCAAGTATTCTACACTAATTTTTGTACTTAGGATCTGTCTTACTGGTGGGAGGGAGGTCCATGATGCAATTGCGAGAAGCATCCAGAGCTTGGCGCCAGTCTTTTCAATCTATGAAGATGAAGTACTAGTAAGGACATAATACATGGCTTTAGAAACTAAAATGTGTAAACAATGATATCATAGAAAATGTTTGAAGAACTTAACAACCTGTCTCATCGTTAATTTTGTTTATCAAGGCAAAGAGAGAAGAACTGCTTCAATGTTTACAAGATGCAATTGCAGGGTTGAAAGTAAATGCTGAGATGTTGAGGTTGTTTAAAATTTTCTTTGTAATGATCATGGTTTAAGGTTGTCCATCTGCATTCTGCGTTTGCATTTCATAAGATAATTGCCGATCTGTTTATTTAGGCGCAACCCAGTGTATGTATTTTAAAAGTTAAATATAATGATGTAATTGTTACCTTGAGACCACCAAAGATTATTATAAAT
>JAOWBF010000001.1:8591177-8602254 GCA_028566175.1 Vinca major
CCAGAATTTAAAAAAAAAATTAAAAAAAAATAATGGGGCGGGGCGGGTCAGATCCGCCCCGTGCGGGGCAGATCACAGGGCAAAAAAAATTGATACGTCGCGGATCGCGGGGCGGGGCTTCACAGTGGCGGGGCAGGTATGGTATTGGAGATACCCGCCCCGATCTGCCCCATTGCCATCCCTATTCAGTTTCCTTCAACCCCAACAGAGGGTAAAAGTGCTTTTAGGCTCTCTCTTCCCAGTAGAGCCTTTAAACACCACTACTTGACCAGTGAAGTTGGTAAAAGTTTCTATAAGAAAATAGTTGTACTCTCAAATTAGGTTTATTTTCTGCTGTTCCCAAAAAATATGCCAACGTCTTTTAAAAATTCAAAGCAGAATAAGTGTTATGTTCTTACGTGTGCAATTCCATCACCTGTTGAATAAGTTAATTTGACGACTGACTTTGTTTGAGAAGAACGAATAGCGCTTCACCGCAATAGATCTAGATTGATCTATTTCTAGCTACATTCTTGTGCACAAAAGGCTTTAAGGTGCATTGGGATAGCATTTGAGATTTGATCTCAAAACTCATTTAGAAAACAATTCAGATTATTCTCTAGGGCGAAAAATATAAAACTCAAACTTTATCCAATTTTTATCCAATCGCAATTTTATTTTGAACTCATTCAAGAACAACATTTTTTACTGTGAAGTAGAGTATTATCACCACGGCTCTAGTGCGAAAAGGGTATTCTCAGCCGTTGTATTAAATTTTTTACAGTCGAGATTGATTTTAAAAAAAACACATGTCCTCATTTTGAGAACACATATTCTCCGAACACATGTTTTTTTTGTGCAAAGAAGACCTGTTTTTCAAGTAAAATAACGTTTTGCATATGCAAAAAAAACCCTGTTCCGCATAGGAAGCGGACTGGAGTACTACGTAGTAATTAAATTTTCATTCTGAGACAAAGAAGGTAAAAACTCCCTCAAACACGGAGAGAAAAAAGAAAGATTCACCATGATGCCATCAGAGAAAATCAATATGGTAAAATATGGTCAGAACTCATATGCAGAAATTTCATGTATAGACAAAATGGACCTTATGGGTGCATATACTTTCATATTCCCATAATGACAATAACATTATTTCATGAGAACATGACATCCTGACTCATGAGACACAGTCAAACACGATGATCGCATGGAGTCAGACGTAACAGAGCACATATTAAGATAAAAAAACCTACCACATAATATGAACCCTACAAACTCGCCCTATTCATACAGTTGTTCGCTGGAAGGAGAGCTATGGGCAGCTATGTTATATGAAACAGTTTATATAAAATTGCTCTTGTAATCCTAAACTTACACTAGATACCTGAAAGGCCGAAACTTTTCACCAATCTGCGAAATAAGTTCTAAAATGGCAGGGCGAGTGCTCTTTCCAGTTGCTTGATTCCCCATTGGCAGTGCCAAGAAATAGCTTAGGATCATATCAAAGTTCTGGTTTATACAAGACATACATGCAACACAAGTATATTTGCTAAGCAGAAATCAAATAGCATAGAGCTTATTATGCTCATTATCATGAATCTCGGATTCTGATACCATTGATGCAGACCGTGACAGAGTCTTGCTACTTCTTTCTGATCTACGGAGGCTCCTCAGATTGGCTGCCTCTACGCGATGAGCAATTACCCAGTAGCACAACGTCCCCAACGTTGTAACCATGATTAAACTTCCCAAAACTGTTATTCCAATAGCTAACCATCTTGCCTCTTCTCCCATGATTATATAAGACAGTGCAAGAAAAGCAATGGATACGAAAACACAAGCTAACCACATGAGCTTGTTAATTATTGACATCAATTGCCTCTTCGCCTTCCTCTCTACCACTACAACAGAAGTCTGAACCACAACAACAGCTAAGGAAATGAAGAGTGCAAGTGAGTCAAATATGAAGAAAACTTTGAACTCTAGATTTGGAGCAATATTTGCTTCTCCTAGTGATAGTTCAGGTGTCTTAGGGTCATCAGCATACTGGCTAGGAAGAGTGAAAATTGCAGCAAATGTTACTGTAGCAATGAGCACAGCGACGATCGTGGTAGAATTGATCGCATTGTTAAGTCCTTCCTCATGCACCTTATTTACTCGCTGGGCCATACCCTGCACTTTCCTTCGTGTTTGGAACGTGTGCTCAAGCTGGTCATGAACCTCGTGTTTTATGTCACTAACAGTCTGCTTTAGTTCTCTTGCTGTGCTTGCTGGAGGCAAAACCTTCATCAATTTTGCGCTTAGGACTCCATGCTCTTGTAATATACTGGCTATATCTGAACGTCCGGCTTTCTCAGCAACGTCAAAAGCAGTCTCCCCTGATCTATTGATGATACTTGCATTTGGTCCCATGTGCTTAAGTAGAGCCTGAACAATCTGCAGAAAGAGTCCGAGGATGGAAGAAGCCAATTATATTAAACATATTCAAGAATCACTTCATCTATTCCTGTTTGACAGCCTCCTTTTATTAGAACAAAATATATTTCCCATTTTCTTGCGAAATTAGACTAGTAGCAATTTTTTTTTTCTACCAAATTAAATCTGTTACAAGAGTACTCGCCTGTGTGCGACCTTTTCTTGTTGCTATGTGCAATGCAGTATTACCCTTTGTATCGATCATTGTAGCCAAGGCAGAGTTTGAGGAAATAAGCTCGTCAACCACTTCAATGCTCAGCCCCTTGACTGCCATATGTAGAGCTGTTTGCCCTTTCTTGTCATTCCAATCTACAATCCCTGGTTCTTTACTTAACAAGGACTTCACTACATCATAATGTCCATTCCTCGCAGAAGAATGCAACGCAGTTTTACCGTTGTTTCTAGCAATGGTAGCCAGGCTGCTATTTCTTTCTAACAGGAAATTGACAACATTAACATGGCCTTGTGCAGCTGCAGTGTACAATGACGTGGTGTTTGATTGATCAAACGTCACTAACAATTGAGGGATGGCTTCCGTAAGGATTTTCAATATTTCTGCAAATTCACTCTACTTTTCAGCTTTGTGATCAAGTTCACGCTTCTACAACTACTATGCATCAAAGCTTCAAAAGTGTTGACATAAATTTAAAAATCTACGATTACAACATCTTCAATCATCAAAACATAAAAGTTTTCTTTTCCAAATTCCACATCTCTAGCCTCCCTTGCATTCTTCAGTATAAGAGGAAGGATTGGCATGGGACTAATTACTAGTAGTATTATAAAGAAAGACAATTTATGATATCTCCCGGGGCAAGGGGAGGGATATGCAGAAGAGTTGAGCTTAAAACTTGTATATTCTATTTATGTACTCACTCCGTTTGATATTAACCGTCACTTGGACATATTTCAATCGTAGGATTAAATGCTAATGAGTTAAATGTATAGTTATCAAGATAAGGGCAATATTGTTTATCCGTCATCAAATCTAGACAAATCAATCCTTTTTTTTAATTCGAATGCATTGTCTTACAAAGTGTAAAGTAACAGTTAATTTCAAATGAGGGGAGTATATGGTCACCTAGATTCCCTTGCTTGGCAGCAATATGAAAGGCATCAAATCCATTTCTAGCTTTGATTCCAGCACAACCAACATCATAATAAGCAACCATCTCCTTAACCAAATGAACATGTCCATATTCAGCAGCAACATATAGAGCTGTTTCACCTGCTTGATTCTGTTTACACAGCAATTCCTTTAGCTCTTCATCACCTGATCCTCCAGTAGTGGTGATTATCTCCAAAATCAATCCCAAATCTCCTGATCTTGCTGCTGAATGTAAAGGCGAATCGTCCCGCTTCCCTGTTAACTGTTTCACTATCTTCCTGCTGCTAAAGCTCACCTGCCTTGCTACTTCCATCACTCAAAAATGGAAATTTTAGCAAAATTATCCTATTTCCCCAATCAAATTCTTGAACCCTAGAACAAATTTTTGCTTTTTCCCAATCCCAAATATATCAACTTGATTATTTTCTCTAAGGAAGAATCATTCGCACATCAGATTTAAGAAGGTACTGTAAAAAAAATTCAAGATTTCAAGCAAAAAACAAGAAAAAATGTCAAAGCTTTATACATGGGAACTCGATCTTATGATCTTATCTGTGAGAAAAGAATCAAAATTGGAAGAATTAAGAATCTGGGATTGGAAGTTTTCAGCTAAACAAGAAGTAAAATTATTGTTCTTGGCTCTCAAGAGAAGAAGGGAGATAGATAGCTACCCACCAACTTCATAGTACTTTGAAGGAGAGCCAAGACTTTAGTGGTAAGTAGGCAAATGAAATAGACACTGACTTACGATGACTTCAAAAGTCTTGAGAGAAAAAGATGATTAGCAAGAAAAAGAGTGAATTGAAGGTTGCTGCAATAACATGCTTTTGTTTGGCTAATCATCCGTGCCTTCCTCCCTATCCCACCAATAAAAAAAAAAATTAAAATATATTAAATTTTTAATTAAAAAATATAAATTAAAAAAAATAATCAAACTCATAAAAAAAAATATACTTATAATAAATATCTATTCGTAGGACATAAAACGAGGACAGATAATTTTTTGCCCTTTGTGGGAACTGCAAATTGACAGTGTATTAGTAAAATATCTTGAGGATGAAGTTTTTTTTTTTTTATTATTATTATTTTTATGATGAATAGAGGATGAAGTTGTTGCTAGAAAGAGTTCGATTTTAAGGTTATAAATTCGTGTTTTGTGTAGGATGAATATTCGGTTGAAAGTTTACTTTTTTTTTTTTTTTTTAAAAGGAGTTTGACAGTGGACATTGGAACAAATCAAACAAGTCAAGATAGTAAAAACAGTTTTTACAATTTTTTAAATAATAAAAAAAAAGCCGTGTATAATGCAACGACTACCACATCAGATACCAAAACAAATATATTGAGTCTGACATCAAATTGTACATAGTGGTATTATTTAATTGAAACTATTTAAAAGGTGCAATATTTTAATGGGATATTGGTCTGTTTGGTCCTCAAAGTATTTATGAAATTATCAATTTGTCCCCCAAAGTTTTTACACTTTTTATTTAGTCCCTTATGTATTTACGCGCTTCTCACGTAGTCCTTTCACCACCAAACTGGGCAGATTCCGGCCAATTACGAGCACGTGAGTGTGCTAGAGAGGCAAATTTGTCCGAAAAATACACCTCCATCCTACCTTCATCTTCTTCCTTCTTCTTCTTCTTATTCTTCTTCTTATTCCTTCTTCTTCTTCTCCTACCTTCAGTCTTCTTCTACCTTCATCTTCTTCTTTAGAAAACCCTACACAAAAATGCTAAAAAATGGTCAAAAGAACTCAAAACCAAAGCAAACTAAGAAAAATCCAGATCAGAGGGAGTTGCAAAATGTTAAAAAACAATGAAAAGAACACCAAATTAAAGGGGAAAACCCCATATTAGAGAGTTTATTAATTGATTCAAGCTTCTAGTAGCAAATTCAACACTAATTAAAATCCAAATTCTAATGAGTTGTTAAAACCCACCATCGATTTTCGCATTTGAGAAATCAAATTTGATGGGAAAATTTGTTCCTAGTACCAGTAGTGATACACAATACTAAGATATTCAGCAAAAAAAATAAAAAATACCCATCAGTGGCCAAACGCCATTGATGATTAGATGAGAAGAAGAAGAGTATGGGATGGGGGTGTATTTTTCGGACAAATTTGACCCTCTAGCAAACTCACGTGACACGCACGTGCTCGTAATTGGCCGGAATCCGCCCAGTTTGGTGGTGAAAGGACTACGTGAGAAGCGCGTAAATACATAAAGGACTAAATAAGAAGTGTAAAAACTTTGAGGACAAATCGATAATTTTGTAAATACTTTGAGGACCAAACAGGCCAATATCCCAACTAAATACTTTTAGTAAAGTTTTTATTAGATACTCCATTGTAAATTTGAAAAGAAAAGAACTCAATTGACATAACTCTAGACTTGTGGGAGAACAAAGTGAAATTAAACAAGCTGACTACTAATAAAACCAGAAGGGTTTTTCAAGAAGACCGCTAAACCTCCTTCTCCTTCTCCTGTGTCCCCAAAACCCCCCCGAGAGATGAGTCTAATAGCTGGCTCCTATGAACGATTCATTTGGGGTTTCAAGCTAAAATCCCCAAAACACCCCGACTCTTTTACTTTAAACCCGATTTTCTCCTTCCCCTCCCACCTCTCTCCGATCAAGTGCGCCGCTGTGTCCGGCTCTGCTGCCGTAACCGGCGGTGCCGACGACACAATCAAAATCTACGACCTATCAACCTCCTCTGAAATCGGATCCCTTCACTATACCTCCACCATCACCTCCCTCTGTTTTTACACTCCGACTTCCTCCTTTCCCCGCAACCTAATTGCCGCTGCCGACGATGGCGCAGTTATTATCTACGATGCCGATCCTTTTGTTCATTTGAAAACGGTGGAAGGTGTTCATCATAGGAAAGGCGTGAATGATTTGTCCGTGCATCCTTCGGGGACATTAGCATTGACTGTGGGCCGCGATGAGTGTTTGGCTATGGTGAATTTGGTTAGAGGGAGAAGGAGTTTTTGTTGTAGACTTGGGAAGGAAGCTTCTATTGTTAGGTTTTGTGAGAGTGGCGAGAAATTTTTTATGGCTCTTGATGATAAGATAACTGTTCATGAAGCTGAGGATGCTAGGTTGATTTTTGAATTGGACAACAAGAAAAGGATTCTTTGTGCTGCTCCTGGAGCTGTAAGATTTTCTTTCTTTTGTTATTTTTGTCCAATTCGGCTTTTCTGTTATTGAATTATGTGGATAATATTGCGATTAATGCTTAGATGTATGTTGGGGATTAAAAGTTACTGTTTTGAAACTGGATATTTTGAAAAGCAAACAAGAAATTATGCAATAGGTATTTAATCCAGTTCTGAGAACAATAGTTCTTGAAATATGATATATACTTTTTTGATAAAGTAAAAGCCTTTAAAAGATTATTTCAGCTTAAGACTTGAATTAATCTCGTGCGTCAGAAAATGGAAAGAAATGTCCACGGGATGAGAAAGCTAAGTTAGCTTGATGGTTGAAGGCTGTTAAAATTCAGCCGGCTTGGAGGATTATATGTGCTTTTCATTCATGTTAAAATTTGTGTTGGCTTAGTAAGTAGTATAATGGAAATCGGATTAGATGTGACAAGGTTTAAAAAACAAAAAATAGAAGTGACTGAAAGTTGTATTTATACAGCTCCCATGTGACAGTAGGATGAGATGGAGCCTTTTGTCCGTATTTGTTTTCAGTTTATCTATGGTGTAATTCTTCGGAGTAGTTTTAGTTCTTGCATTCTTAAGTTTGGAATTTGTATTCAGAATTGCCTACAATAAGCCAGCAGATTTCCAATTTGAAGCACTTTAATCTGGATTGCGTTTGCGTCTAATAAACTAAGATAAAATTAGTAAGTGTCAATGACCTACTTAAATCTGTGTAGTTTTTCGCTTCCTTACTCTCCCAAGTCCCTGTTTTGGTTGTTGAGTTTTTGTGAGGAAAGGAAAGAGAATTCTCAGGAAACTGTTTTCTTTATGTGGTTCCAAATGAAATTATAGCGGAAAGGTGAGGAAATAAATCAATGAGGAAACTTAAGTAAGAAATTAAGACAGATTCTGCTAATAAGGCGAGGAAAAGGAGAAGGTGGGAGAATAGGGACTGCATTCAATTCTCTTACCTCTGGTCTTAGAAAGTTTCTCAAAAGCTCAATAGCACACAGGTAGCTTGAATAATTTCTCCTATGAATAACCACATTGCTTACTCAGACTTGGATGGAGTTCTCAGAGATTTTGAGATTATTTGTTCCTTTAGAGATTTTGTCTTTAGCACTTCTTAACTTAATTATGATAATTTATTAATTGTTGGAGCTTTTTGTTAATTGCCATTTTTAGAATTAGAATTTCTTGCTACAAGGTAATACAGATTCCTGTGGTATCACCTCCAGCTTCTTCTAAAAATACATTCTGGATTAAACAAATAAATTGAATGGTTGTTTGGAACTAGCATTACAGTCTTGTAGTCTCGAAACAAATGACACTCTTGCTTTGTTAAAAAGAAAAAAGATTGTTCAAAACTTCACAGACCAAAATCATTGGTAACCTACAATATATTCCCGAGAAATATTGTCTACTTTTAATTGCTATAGTTCATTCTTAATTGTTGTACAAAATATCTATCAAATCAAATTCTCTCACTCATATCTGGCTAGAGTGCTGGATGATTATTACTATATCCTACTATCTACCCCGGCTCCCGCACCCCAAAACAAATATCTTTCGTGGGCTGTTTCTTTTTCCTCACCCAAGTCCTACTGCAATTAGGGCCAAGTGTATCTTTAATTGCTGAAAGTTGCTTGAACATTAAGATTAAGGTTTGAACTTAAAAGCTTGGAAAACAATATATTTTGCAAAGGCATCTTTGTGTTGCTCTATGTAAACAGTCTTTTTAGCCCAAAAAACAGATAGGTAAAGATAGACACAAACCTAAAACCAATTTGAGAAAACTAAGATGAAGTTATCTGAAGTAAATGAATGACCTTTAGTAAATAAATAAATACATGGCATATGTTTTAATGTTTCACTTGTAGTGCATCTGTAATTGACATGGATATGCCTACATTCCTTGGTTTGCTTAGGTTAACTTCTAGCTACTCATTGATTTATCCTCTTCAAATATTTCTAAAGCTCATTAATATTGCTGGCAGGATGGGATCTTGTTTACTGGGGGAGAGGATAAGAATATCACAGCATGGGATACCACTAGTGGGAAAACTGCATACACTATTGAAGATGCACATTCAACTCGGATCAAAGGCGTAGTCGTGCTATCTAAGACTGATGGCGCTAGCAGCGGAGATGATCCATATTTAGTAGCATCTGCTTCATCAGATGGTGTGATACGTGTTTGGGATGTTCGTATGGCTAATAAGGAGAGGTCACAGCCACTAACTGAAACTAAAACAAAATCCAGGCTGACTTGTCTTGCTGGTTCATCTTTCAAATGTGAGTATGATCTTTGGTTATTTATCAGTTATATTTTTAATTTCTATGTTCCTAATTCTTGTTGAGTCACTTACGCGAAATGCATACGAAGTTATAGTTTCTTTTGAGCTACTCTTTAAGTGACCAATTGATCTTTTATCTTACGGTCATAGCTTTGCTGGTGTCTTATTATTAGAGTGAAAGAATAGAAATTGTAAATGTGGTCATCATCATTAACCCCAGAACTGAAACTGTTTCGCTCATATGATTTCTTTATTCCTGTAGTCGTTAACGGCTGTTTATTCATCTAAAATTCTGATTCCTTATTAAAGACGAGATTAGACTTTTCTCTTTGATTGGATAATCATATAATTTAAGGATATTATTGTGTACTGCGACTCTCAAAGTAATTTGCTTTTACATCTTCTCTTTCAGCTGTCAAACGGCCGCAAGTTGGAAACACTAACAACAATGATAACAAGGAGATGGAGGAAGAAAAATCATGATAGAGCTTCTTGATGAGGCTTGTTGCATTAGGTGAATGAAGACCTTTTCTATTAACTTGTGTTTCATTTTCTTTTTAGTGTATCTCATTTTTTACTAGATATGGGTAACTTATGGTTGAACTAGACTATGATTGCATCAATTTTGACAGTAAAAGAAATGTTTATTTTTTTGTATTCACAATGTGTATTTTAGACTGAGGGCTTATCTATGGGATACTATTTTTTGGAAGAGAGGTCGGAAGAAATACAGTGTCTGCTCCAGACACATCTAATGTTCTCCTTGCAGCAACTCAACTATTTGTGAATTAGAAGTGAAAAAAGCAGTAACTGGTTGTGTGACTGACAATGCAAAGGTCTCGTGATGCATTTCTGAACATCCGATAATGCTGATATATCTACTCCCTCAACTTTCCCAGATCCTTGAATTCTAGTTCAAGATTTTCTAAGATGCTGCGTATATGTTAGAGAGTAAAACGTAATTTCCAGCATTTTCAGGTTCTGATGCTATTAGCCTTTCAGCTGCAAAATCTACCAGCCTTGTATCCAAATGAATCTTACAAGCACTCGGTAATGGTCCCCACACCCGAGCATCCGGTTTGAGAGACATGATCTCAGATGCCTGCTTAATATTCCCTGCACGCCCCAAAAGGTCTACAATACAAGCATAGTGTTCATTGTTCGGTTGAACTCCATAATTTTCTGTCACTTGATCTGGTCTTACATTTTGATGTTTCATTTCGAACACAGAGATAAATGTCCATGCTTTGTATAAGCACTTATCATTGAATTCCAAGTGACTATGTCCTTTCTACCAATTTGCTCAGCATAGAATAGTTTTCAAGCCAATTCTATGCATCCACATTTAGCATAGCTTGCAAGAAGAGAGGTGCTAACAGCTGGTACTGATGTAAATGCACTTTTTATAGAATATCCATGAAGGTAATTTATCTGTTTCAATGACCCAAAACTTACATGGGCAGGCAATATGCTAATCACTGATACTGAATCAAGTATAAATCCTTCAACTCTCATCTTGTTAAATAGAGACACTGCATCATAAAATTGTTCATGGGTTACGTATCCTTTGATCATCGAACTACAACAAACCATAAAAAATCTTCAGGGCAGATAGCGAACAACCACCTTTACAGTACCTATCTATGAGGCAATTTAAAACTGACACTTGATAATCTGAACCATTTCGAATCACAAGAGCATGTACCTACTCTTCAATTGAGGAATTGATGAAGTAGCAGCAAGTGCAGTAAATAAATCAGCTCTAATCCCTGATCTAACCATCTGCATCAAAAGTTCCAAGCATTCCACTGAAAAATCCATTCCGCGAATAAGCTGAAATCATCACATTCCATACAACAGTATCCCTCTGAGGCATTTTATCAAACAACAATCTTGCATTCACCAAACTCCTCATTTTCTAATACATGGTAAGCAATGCAGTATTTACAACTAAATCTTGACAAAATTCACTGATTAAAGCAGCAACAACAACAACCAAGCCTTAATCCCAATATATTGGGGTCGGCTACATGAACCAAAATAAAAATCACGTAAGGTCA
>JAOWBF010000001.1:8633188-8643754 GCA_028566175.1 Vinca major
GTATGAGAGGATCCTTCAGGGGAGGACTCATGCGTGTTTAGAACGAGTTTCTGCCTATGGATCCCTTCATATATTACCGAGAATAATCAAAGATAGTTGTACTTCTTATATAAGAATTGAAACCCCCAATAAATTTGATATTTATATTGTGAAGATATAACTTATTTTTCTTTGTTTGATCTAAAACCTTCAGTACTCAGACATTATATATGTTAAAATTATTATCTCCAGTTCTCACTATCATCAAACTAGCTATATTCAAATAAAAGCTGCACATGTTACACACGATTTAAATTACCAAAACTAAACTACAAAAAAAACAAAAAGATGCCAATTTTCTAGAGAGTCATCACAAGCTTCACAAATCACTAGTTTTGTGTTTTACCATTTGAAGAATGGTGGAACTCTTAGACAATTTCAATGTTGCTCTTATAATTATTCACTTTCATAGTTGTCTGTTCGCTCTCACAGTTGATTTTAGGAATTAAACGCCAATTAATTAAGTATTTAGATTCCGATGATATAATAAATTTTTCTTTATTTTTTATCTAAACTTTTAGTACTCGGATATTTAATACATAAAAATTCTAGTATTCAAGTTTAATAATCATCAAATTTATTATATTCTTTTCTAACAAAACGTTATCCTTAATAGTGATACTCAAATCATAACTGCAATTGTTATGCACAGTTTAAAGGACCAAATTACAAAAAAAAAAAAAAAAAAAAAAACATTTGAAGAGGCCTCAAAAAAAAATTCCGCGGGTGTGGGGTCGCCCCAGTGGCGGGGAAGGGAGAGGCCGCATGAAATTCTAAGAGAGTGGGTGAAGCGCAAAAATTCATCTTAAATGCAGAAAGTGTCAACTAAGCAAAAAGGTGTGTTATTTTTAGTGTAAACTTTCATTCTTTCTTTACTGAAATGAAATGTCGACTTTAAAAGTTAATTTTAAAACAGTCAAATCCAAACGTAATAAATAAACCTCAAAAATTAATACTAAAGAACTTTCAAACAAAAATTAATCCAAATGCACTAAAAAGCCGCAATCGTTTTTTTAGGAGTTATCTTAGGGTAACAGCCATACGGGAGCTTTTTCTGCATACAAGTTGCCATAAACAAGAGGTGGCAGTTTCATTAATTGAACACCAACCAGCCTTATATAATTCTTCTTTCATTAATTTCTTTTTATCCAACTTATATAATTCTATTTTTTTTTAATTTTTTACACTTATTTTACTCAAAAGAAAGATTAAAAAAAAAGGAAAACAAAGGAAGTTCCTT
Source organism: Vinca major (assembly GCA_028566175.1). Taxonomy (NCBI): domain Eukaryota; kingdom Viridiplantae; phylum Streptophyta; class Magnoliopsida; order Gentianales; family Apocynaceae; genus Vinca; species Vinca major. Next base: position 8,634,468 of record JAOWBF010000001.1, read on the forward strand.
CTTTAAACTGGAAATATAAACTCTCTGTTTCTTCAGTTTCATAACAGTAAAGTCACCTGAAAAACTTCTATAACAGTTCGTTTTATTTTATTGGTATTTTAAACCAAAACTACCCACCTTTTCGGAAACTAAACAAGTTCTTTCTTCATAACTCTCTACATGGTTAGTACCTCTCCTATTAAGTCATCTATCAACATTTTCTCAATTTCCATACCTATAATATCCACTTCATCTCTGAATCCTGGCCAGAACATTTCCCTATCCAGCACATTTTCTGGGTTCTCCTCATCAACTTCCATTTCTTGGTTAGTTAGGAACATCTGCAAAGCATCTCTCGCCGCATCTTTGGTCAAATTAACGGGAGCAGCTATCTTTGGTTTCACCCAAGGGCAAGGGTCGACGTAGTACTTGAACATCTCCAAAAGTGCCAAATTTACGCGGTCAAACAATATCTTCCGTTCATACCTCAACGACGCGGTTGTATCACCAAAGTAGTTCTTCTCGAGATTGTCAAAGACCCATGGATCTAAGGGGCATTCAGGAGAATGCCATGTTGCAACAAAAGTATCGAGGTCGAACTCCTCAAGACCAGAATTCGATAGCACTTCGTCTATGTAGAAGGCCTCCCAACTCAGACCCCCCAAAAGCCACCCTTCTACATAGACAAATTCGGGTTGTTGTGAGACACGGTCATTGCTTGAAGCAAGTACTGGTGCACCTGTATCACTTCCTGACTCCATCTTAAGGAGTTGCAGCTGCATTCGGAGTCCTAGAAACATAATAGAAATAAGCCACAATTAGAATTCTAAAGGCCATAAAGGAATTTCACAATCATAATATAGGTTATTAAGATCTAAAGGCTCTTATAAGAAAATGTATAAATGTTGCACATTGGGTTTCAGAGCAAATTATTGTAAGAACCATGCTGTGAACACATCACTGCCTCACTAGTGAAAGGGATAAGGCAGTGTTCGTTTAAAGAGCTGACAGGTTAATCATTAATAACAGTTGAATTGAGGTTGTTTTATAACTTACCATGGAGTTCGGCACCGACTCTCTCAAAACAATCAGAACTAGAGTTTACATCTTCTTTAAAAGACACTTCAAGAACTGAAACTGGACTAGGGTGATCAGCCTCCTTTGAGCTTTCTGAAGATTCTGGTTCAGCTCCAGGGCACTGGAACGAAGACGTCACCGTTTCAGGTAGAGTCGCTTGTATTGCCTGAAATATAAATAATTCATCAGATGGCATTATCATTATTGAAGTTGCAACGAAAGATGCAGACTTATTAAAAGCATTATCCTCATTATTACGCAAGATGCTTCCAGTCTCCATACTAAAAATATGCAAAAGTAATTTAAACCTTTCACACATCATCATGCTGGGTCGTTCACTAGATATACATTCATGACCATATCAAAGTCATTTGATATTATCACTAATCATTGGCCAATATAATAGGGAAAATGACAGCAAATCATAAACATATGGTCATATTTGTCCAAAAGCATTTGACTGTGCCACAATAGAAATGCTCCTTACTAGTGCTCAGGTATGCTTACATCCTTCACTCATTAAGAAGACAATAAGATGTACACAAAAAAATTTGTGCTCATAATTCTTTGCATTTGGTTATGCACCTTTTGAGATGATGAATTAAACAAATAAAAGTAAAATGAAGACCATATTTGAGGGTACTGAAGAACTAGGAAAACAAAGTCACATGCCTAAAAGAATGAAGAAATGGGAGAAGAATGAATGACTATAGCAGAAGACTTGGTAGTAAAAAGAAGTTCTACACGTTAACTAATTTGGAAACTGCAAATAATTTGTTAAAGTTTGAATATCCAAACCTGGTAACTCAAAGGTTCCTGATGGGCAGAAGAATTGTTCTTATCCAGAGAAGTGTCTAAGGACAGTGTTAAACTCTCATGTTTGACATCTAGTGCTGCAGAAGTATTAGAGGTTGCACAGGAACCAAGAGAAGCAGGCATCTGTGGAAGTAAAACGTCCTTTTCATGTTGGTCTGACTTATCTTGGCTGCTGTCTGCTTGGATCAGGCAGGCATTCACATCTGGAGAAGAGTCGGCATCATCACTAAGTGTGTGGTGGTGACTGGGATGAGCTTTTCCCCATCTGGATCTATCTCCCAATGAATAATCTTGTTTGTTACCATGATTTCCCTTCTTTTCCGTACTTCTCAGATTTGTCGTCTCATTAATCATCAGATCACCAGCAAGAACGTCACTCCGTCCACTTGTTCTATGACTTCTGCTGCTAAGTGAGGAAGGAGGGAGGGACCTGGATCTAGATGAGTTTTTGGCACAACCATCCTTCCAACCATCTCTACTGCTAATACCCAAAGGACTATCAGAGCCAGAATAATTGTTGCAGCAATGCAAAATTTCATTCTCTCTGCTCAAGGTCATTGCAGCATCCAACGGCTCATGCCTTGTTTCCCTGTCCGGCACAGCAAGCATTTCTCCAAGTGTGCTACCCTTACCGAATGATTCCGCATCCTCATACCTGCGAGACCTCTTCCACCTCTCCGAAATTCTTTCCGTTGCTTCCTTACTCAGCAACGAGTTTTTTGGACTAGCAGAAGAACGTCTATACCTGTTATTCCAATCAAATGAATTGCTAGAAGATGCAGTCTTTCCTCCCGATGAATCACTTTCATATGAATCATATGAACTCTCATCTCCTGCATATCCTTTGGCTCCAATATGAGTCCAAATGTTGAGATCACCACCAAATGATTCTAAGTTCTCTCTCATTCGCCGAGTAATTTTTCTCGCAATCACCCTATCTTCCCTTGAATTGCTTCTTGAAGAAAATACACTACTAGAAGAAGTTTTCTTTTTCCATGATCCTACATCAGACTTGGTGGTGGTACATTCCAAATGTTTCCGATAAGACGATGGATGAGCATGTAATGACACTGGTGAGGAACCCGAAATGACGAAATGGCTGGTCTTGCCTATATTTGGCTTCAGCACAACAATTCTCGTTGGAAGCACATTTTCCTCATTGTTGACATCTAAATGATTCTTTGATGGAGAGCTGTATGATTGAAGTAGAAGATGATCCTCACGTTTTAGGCGAGAACTAATGTTATATTTACATCCATTATCTCGCTCGGACTTGCAACTTTTGGCTTTGGAATTTGATGCCTCTAAAGATGTCATACGATCATGACAAGGTTTGGAGGAGGCAACTTGCAGAGCGTGCAAAGGCTTGACAATTAAAGAACCGGGTTCCTGAAGATATCTCAGAAGCAAGTCCGTATTTGAGTCGAGCATCTCCAGAGTGTCATCAAATTCTTTTGAAACTTGAAGTTTCGCATTACATGAAAGACGTTTTGCATCAATAAATTTCTGCTGGATAACTTCCATTTCAGGTTTAAAGTGCCCGGAATTTGCGCTCCATTTTGATGAGTTACGGCAATTTGTAACATGTGATGCTTCTAAGACTTCGTAGACATCTTTGAAATCTTTGTGATCAACTGAGGTCCTCCAACTTGAGCGCTCCTCGTAGGAGTCATTGTTCCGATGTATGTTTCTTGATGCGTTCCGTTGTTGATGTTTGTCCAATGACTTCTTTTGTTGTCTTTGACCATGCTGTGGAGATGGAAGCCCATCAAGACCCATCAATCTGGCTATGACGTTCGGTGATCTTCGCTTAACTTCACCTTCCTTTGCCATTTCTTCTGCCAGCAGTTTCTTTATTGGTGTCCCACTACCTCTTTTCTTAGAGTCCTGGCTCAACTGTGGCGTCAACTGCAATGATCAACCAAGATTCTATAATTTCATTCATGCAGAAATAGAAAGTCATAAACTCTCAAGTGAATAACCAAATTTGGAAGCTGAACCATGCAAATAACCTTTAATTTCTGCTTACCGAATCTTCTTTAGAAATACACTCAGTGTAGGAAAGTGAATCAGATACCACATTCTGAACAACTTTCTGTTTGCGAACATGGAAATTTCCTGGATATGGATAAAAAACAGTATGAATATTGACACAAGTATACGTAACTGTTACACGTAGAATGAACTAGATAGCAGATTATATTCAACATCTATATTCAAGATTTGACCCATGAAACTGCATAATACTATGATGAAGAACAATTTCAAACATACACATTTCTGAAGAGCTCGAAGTTGCAATCAGGCCTCGAAAAAGCTAGCAAAGAATCACCAAGATATCATTTCTTAAAAAAGGGAGATGAAAAAAAACAGAAGGGAATAAAAAAGGAACTGTAAGTATAAGAGAACAGGACAAAAGAAGCTAGAAAAGAGGCATAAATCCAGGGGGAAAGAGGCCCAGCAATCATAACTCGTGAGAATTTCATCAGGAACTATGCAAAATTATGCCGGCACCAATAGATTAAGGGGCCCCCCCTCACTCAATTTGCAAACAAAGCATGCTTTTAGAAAAGCACAAGCAGTGTCAATAGTTATCCAACCTCATTAGAGAAAGAACTACTCCAACCAAGTTATATGAAGAACACAGCACATAAACGCAAAATGATGGGAATGATTAAATATGATTCATCCCGGAGATAATCTGTCAGTTAACAAAAATTACCAGCAGAATTAACTCGCTCAAAAAGATTATATGTTTTTTTTTTTGGTGGAAAAAAAATGATGATAAACTGGCATTTTTGCAGTAAGAAACAAATTTCAGCCATGATGATTAGGTTCATGTTTTAGAAGGTAAAAGAATCCAGAAGAAAAATATTGTGGAAATATGTTTCTTAAAAGAAGTCCCAAAAAAATAAATATATATATATCAAATTGAAGTTTTTTTTTTCTTTCACAACCAAGGAGAAAAAAGTATCAACCAATAATTAGGATGGTAAATCGGTAAATAGTTACATCTGCAGAAAATTGGTTCCCGGTAAACAGATTTTAATGTGGAAACATACCGTGTCAAAAAAAAAAAATTTAGTTCCAGCGGTTTCCATTCACAAAAACACAGGCAATTCAGCAAATTCATAGAGAATTTTCCTTCCCACCTGCTCTCATAAATGACCAACTAGAACTCTTTGTTCTTAAAAACAAACATTGATTATGAAAAGGTATAATTTACCTTCAATTAGAACCTAAAATTCAAACTCGTCGTTCCTTTTTTCCCCCTTTCCCTTTCACATTTCATCTTCGCAACAGTTCAACGCCACACAAATTGCATGTAAATTCAGATATCTAAAAACCTTAGACTGAATTATGCGATGTTTAGAGAGAGAAACTGACCTTCAACATTTGTTGCACTCTTAGAACTCCTGTGTCGAGCTTTTTCCATTTTCAAAATTCAATGGAGAGAGAGAGAGAGAGAGAGAGAGAGAGAGACTCCTAAAGAAAAAAAAGATGCCAACAGAAAAAGGAAAAACAAAAGACAAGAAGATTCCGAAGAAAAAAACTACTACTAGATCGTAAATCTCGGGAAAAAGCACGAGACCTCCTCGAAATTCAACATCATCACACCGCCACCATCATCTTCGGCGGCACAGCAGCGGTGCCACTACCAGCATCATCCTCCACGATCAAGCCCTAGCTTCTCCTCCTCCTCAGCTCATTTTTTTCAAAATTCAAAAACCTATACAGCATTAAAAAAAACATGCATTAGCCTCTCTCAGTTATCTCTATCCTTTTCTCTCACATAAACACATAAAAACTACAAGATATACATGTATAGATAAATTTAGAAAGAGAGAGTAAGAGAGGTGGTAAAACTTTGAACAGCGACGGAGCGAGGCGGCACTAATGGCGGCACGGCGGTTCTCTCTATCCTTTTCTCTCACATAAAAACAACGTATACATACATAGATAGATATATTTAGAGAGAGAAAGTAGATAGAAGTGAAAATTCACCATGAACAGCGACGGAGCGAGGCGGCATTAATTGCGGCAGACGGCGGTCCCCTCCGATGGGCTTTTTTTTACTGCTGGTTTTGTGATTTTGGTAGTGTATTATTCTCAAGTAGGAGTAGCAGTAAATAAATATATATAAAAGGGAGCAATAATAATCTAAGAAAGGTAATTACAGTGTGTATGTGGATGTGTGTGTTTTTTGAATTAGAGTTTAAAAAGACTCTGGCTCCTATGCGGAACAGTTTTTGTTCCGCATGTGCGGGACAAAATCCTGAGCGCAGGATAAGATTTTTTAACGATTCAAATCTGGAAAGAGAACACTGTTCCGCATAGGAACCGGACTGGTTAAAAAATGAGGGATTTTGGTGACACGAGGGAAAGAGGAACCTAAAGAATGGGGCACGCTACCCGGGTTATTAGACCTATTTGGGTGGGTAGTGCTGTGGGACTTTTGGGGAATTGCATTGAATTGGTTATAATTTGGCATAAATTATCAATTATGACAGTCTTTTTTTTTCCAACATTTATGTTCAGAATGGATTTGGCAATTTCGTCCTGGAGAGAATGGATTTCTCAAATCTACTTTCGACTGACGTGGCACATTCTAGACGCGCTTTGCGGACATCCGTTCTCACTAGAACGGAATTAGCAAATCAGTTATGAACTTGCTCTAAATCAATTGCATCATCTTCCCTTCTCCTCTCGCGTTTCATAACAAAAAAAACTCTCTCCCCCAAGAACCGTCTAGCGCTGCCCCTCTCGCCACCATCGTAGTGACCTCTCACAACCACCATCCATCACCAACTTCTTACGCTCGCTTTCTAACTCTCTCTCTCAATTTCAAAGGTATAAACCTTTAAAAAATTAAGAAATTTAAATGTAATTATTTGTGAATATTTACCAATTTATTCTTGGTTGACGTGACAATGCGCGTTTGGAATGTGGCATGTAAGCCGAAAACGGATTTGGCAAATTCGTTCTCCTCAAAACGGAATTGGACCTAAACGTTGGTCCAAAAAATGTCTGACATGGTTGGCCCTTTATGTCAAATCATCAGCTCAATGCAATGCCGGACTTTTTGTCCCAAGTGGATTTCTAGGATTCTGCCACGTAATATCATGTTTGGAATGATTTTTTATTTTTGCTAAGTAAACAATTAACCATTAGAAGGATCCAAACTCGGATCGATGTTACAAAATGTGCCTCCCCTATCACAAAGTACAGATTGAGGGATAGCACAAGGGTTTATATACCCTATACAAGAGTTAGGTTTTGCCCATTGAACTAGGTTATGGGCATGATAATTAGTTATTCTATTAACAAAGGTACAATCCCAGAAACTGTGAGATTCCAGAATGTAAATACCAGACTTCACAAGCTCTAACCCGGTCCAATCTATCTCATTTGAATGCCTCTTCAATCCTCTAAGGACATTTAGGCAGTCTCCCTCCACTATAGCTTTCTGGTAATTCATATTCTTCAAAGTTTCCATGGCTTTCAGTGCAGCAAATGCCTCAGCTTCGAAGGCAGTTCTGGCCTTGAACCTATGAATTCATACTCCCAAGTTTTCCCCTTTATCACTTCTAATAATACATGCACTTACCCCTTCATCCTCTCTAATAAAGCCTGCATCAAAGTTTGCCTTGACATAATTTTTCTTGGGGAGTTTCCATTCACCAGTTTTCTGTTTTGATCATTTCTTCAAAAATCTTTCAACTGCAGCATTCCAGTAGATCCTGTTTGTAGCTTCAATCTGCAGCAGTACATCCTCCCACTTCACTTTTGGTTTTCCATGAAGTATAGCATTCCTCTGCAACCATATTTGTTCCAAGGCAACTGCAAAAAAAATTAAGAAATTCAGGTCTTGATCTCTCAGGAATAATAAAATTTGGACTAGGTAGACAAACTTCCCTGATCCATCTGGAAATGCTCCAATCCTGTATATCATCCAACTCTAACTGCCATTTAGAAGCATACCAGATAGACTTTGATAAGGGGCATTTTATAAAGATATGATCAAGAGTCTCTTCTTCCCTTTCACAGGTAACACATTGGTCTTCAATTATTCTAAAACAGTATTTCAGTTTCCCCCTTGTAGGTAATGCATTGCTAAGGATCTTCCAAATGAAATGCTTGTGCCTGTTATGTAGGTTAGAATGCCACAAAAAATTCCAATGTTTCTTATTAATAAAAGAAGCCCCACTTACCCTGATTTGGTTCACTTATCTATAAGCAGATTTAATAGTGAAATGCCATGTCGAAGAGGGCAACCAAACCAATGAATCTTGTTCCCTCGAGGGAATAATTTTGAGAATGGCTTGAGCAGTGATATGATTAAAAGACCCTTCAACCAGTTCCTTGTTCCAACCATTCCCTTCCACATTCATAAGCTCTCTAACCAACCTAACAGAGTTAACATTCAATTGATCCACAGAAATCCTAAAACCTTCAACATAAGGTAACCAAGCATCTACCCAAATATTAGCACCAGAACTGACCCCCACATTAATACAAGCACCTTTTTTCAGAATATCCATGGTCTTCACAATGCCAGACCAAATCCAAGAAGCATTATTCAAATTCACATCTATGTTAAGTAAATTCCTCCCTTTCAAATATTTAGCCTTCATCAGTTTAACCCACAGTTTATCAGCATTATTGAGAATAGCCCAACCGAGTTTGGAAACACATACCTTATTCATGTCAGCAACCCTCCTGAAGCCAAGCCCCCCAGCAGATTTAGGTAAGCACAGTGAGTCCCAAGATTTGAGGTAGAGGTGCCTCCCAGAATCCTCCTTAAATCCCCACCAAAAGTCTCTACTCAAGCAATCTAACTTACGACACACATATAAGGGAAGAAGATTATTCAACATGATATGAATAGGTAATGATTGAGCAACAGACTTTACCAGTATAGTTCTTCCAGCCTGTGACAATGATGATATTTTCCAGCTGGATAATTTCCTCCTTAATTTCTCCACCACCGGTGCAAATGCTTCCTTTTTTGATTTCCCTTTGCAAAAAGGGCTACCCAGGTAAGAACTCCTATGATCACACTCTGTCATTCCCAAAATAGTACACAATTCTTCCTTAACTAGAACATCCACATTCTTGCTGAAATGGACTACTGATTTCTCACAATTGATAGTCTGGCCAGACCATAAGCAAAAACAGTTGATACATTCCATAATCTCATCAGCTTCCTCAAGATTTGCCCTACAAAAAATAGTAAGATCATCAGCAAACATCAAATGTGAAATGGTAGGAGCAGTCCTACTTACCTTGATGCCTTTGATCCTTCCATCTAATTCCACCTTAGAAATCATTCTGGACAACAGGTCAAAGATGAAAATAAAAAGGGCAGGTGAAAGGGGATCACCCTGTCTAAGACCCCTAGATGGATTAAAAAA
>JAOWBF010000001.1:8768564-8779977 GCA_028566175.1 Vinca major
AAAGAAAAGCTCCTTATATATAAATTATTTTTTTAGTAAATTTTTATTTTAACTATTTATATACATAAACTATTTTCGAAATACTGTTTTTTTTGTCAAATTAATGTACGTATGGTAGTTTTCGGTCGCTTTTAATCACATGTTCTGCACATATTTCCAATTTTAAAGACTTAAATTTACAGAAATATCCCTAAGACTGGCAAATATATACAAAATACGTGTTCAAAAATAGCAAAAATCACTAAATTTACAATAATTTGACAAAAATAGCTGTTCAAAAATAATTTAGAGGCATAAAAAGTTAAAATAAAATTGTACGGACAAAAAGGACAAAGTAAAAATAGTTTTTTCTCTATAATATTATTAAGCAATGATAAAAAGGTTTTATTTTGATGCCATACTGTGATAGTAATAGGATAAGAATATAAAAATGTGTTATATAATATGAATTTTATGTGTTTTTTGATGTAAAATATATTATAAATGTATGTAAAAATATATCTACTTTTCTTCTTCTTTTTTTGAATACCCATTCTACTTTTCTAAATATTTACAAATTACTGTATTTTCTTATTAGAAGAAATATTGTACTGTATAACTTAGCAAAAATAAAATAAAATATTGTACTGTATAGGAAACTCACGAAACAGCCGAACCGGAATGAACCAGAACTATGGACGATCCACTCGCGGCCGAATCAAACTATAATGCAAGCGACCCACTGAGCCTAGCCTATCTAAACACTTCTCTTCTTTCTTGGCTAGGGCAACGAAGAGCTGCGCTTGCGACTGTGGACATCAAGGTCAGAATTCTACAAATCTCTTCCTGTATAGGGATTAAAGATGTTTTTTTAATAATAAAGCCCTTGATTTTCTCCCTGGATCGATAGATTTTAAGATTACACCAAAGAATCCATCTTTTTACACTAATTTTGCTTTCCCCCCATTTTTTCCCGTTAATTTTACATAATTTTGAACGGATTTTAGGCACATCACGAGTCATTAGGTTTTTCAATGTCGCCTCTGCCTTTTCTGTTCGTGAAATATTAAATTTTTTTGTTTGATTTGGAGCGGCATCGTTTGAGGAGCTTAACGGAAGCTTGTTTTTTATTAATAAAATTAACAATCTTTTTAGCGAATTCGGTAATCTCCACACTTCCATTTGTTTGGTTGTTGATTAGTTCAGAAAGTGGAAATCTTGGGATGAATCTTATTTTTTTGAACGAATTCAGTAATCTCCACAGTTTCATTCGTTTGGTTGTTGATTAGAACATCAGTAAATTTTATAATTGATTCTGTAGGAGTATATTGGATTAGGGAAAATAATCGGATATAATCTTTATAATTCAGGAAACCGAATATCTCTAATAGTGGTAGGGGGAAGTGCTCTGTACAGCATGTTGAAAATAGTGTCTTCTGAATGCGGAAACGCACACTAGAGGATAAAAAGCTAGTAATATGAACAATTTTTAAACCAAGTATTGTGCTTTACTATGTTACTAGCACTATGTCCAGTTGAGAGTTTGTGCAGTTACTTGTTCTGCGAATTTTTCCCCTTATTGCAATAATTAATTTTCTCCTTCAAATTAAAACAATTAAGCTTTTTCGTTTTATTTGTCAGGCGTTCTATTGCTTGGGAACGTTATATTTTGTTTACTAGGTCTCAAGATGGCGACTTTTGCCAAACCTGAGAATGCTTTGAAGCGGGCCGAAGGTGAGTCAGCTAGTTCTTTCCATATTTCCGGAAGCCTTTTTTCAGCCATTTGTTATTGCAAATCTCACTGTTCTCTGCTAGATTGTAGTGTTAAGTAATATATCCCAAAATTGGGCAAAGTTTCTGTTGCTGGAAGGTTTGGTTTAATATCTATTCTCACGACTTGATAACTGTTGTGGAGATTCAGATTTGAGCCAGGTAGTATGTTTCCACAGAGGTTTATGTACTTTCCTTTCCCTCTTTTAAAAGACAGTGGATGGTTGTGTTACCGGACTCGTTATGAGTTATGTTGGACAGAACATAGAGTTAGAAGTTGTTAGTGTTCTTTTACCCCATTTTTTCCTCTCTTCCTTTTCGTATTTCACTGTAATGAAGTTCGTGACAGTTCAAAGAAGTGTACTTTATGTGTTTGTTCAGCATTTTGTTTTCTGATTTACATGCTACTCAACATCGATGTGCCTTATTAAGAGTCATACCGATTCATGTTTTATACGATTCATTAAATCTGTGATTTACTGATGCAGAGCTGATTAATGTTGGACAAAAGCAAGAGGCACTCCAAGCACTTCATGATCTGATTACCTCTAGGAGGTACAGAGCATGGCAAAAGACACTTGAGCGCATAATGTTCAAGTATGTTGAATTATGTGTTGATATGAAAAGAGGAAGGTTTGCAAAGGATGGTCTGATTCAGTATCGTATCGTCTGCCAGCAAGTGAACATCAATTCATTGGAGGAAGTGATAAAGCATTTTATGCACTTGGCCACTGAAAGAGCTGAACTTGCTCGTAGTCAGGCACAGGTTTTAGAAGAAGCTTTGGATGTAGAAGACCTGGAAGCAGATAAGAGACCTGAAGATCTTATGTTGAGTTATGTTAGTGGTGAGAAAGGGAAAGACAGATCCGATCGCGAACTTGTCACTCCATGGTTTAAATTTTTGTGGGAGACCTACAGAACGGTGTTGGAAATCTTACGAAATAACTCAAAATTGGAGGGCCTTTATGCGGTGAGCTTCGTCTTTCCATTTTTCTGCATGCTTTCGGTCACATAGCAATTCTTCAAACTTGAATCTTCTGTTATTTAAGGTCTAGCTTGCTTTCTTATTTTAGACCTTTTATGTGATATAATATTTTAAATATAGTTGATACAGTATTTTATATTAGATGCATGCAAGTTTCCTGGATTTCCCCCTACTTTTGTATGCACTGTATGCCCTTCTCGGCATAAATTCTTTCGATGATCCATAATGAGTAAATTCTTGTGGCTATAACTTGAACCTGATTCACCTGTATCTTGCCGTTTCTAAGCATAACTTAAGAACTCAGTATCTGCAATTTGTTAGTTATTATCTATACTCTCAATTTATGAGCGAGTTATATTATATCATCAACACTTGCAACTTATGGGAGAGTTGTGACTATCTATATGCAAACCTTAAATAGTTTCACTTGTTCAGATTTTCACAATCCTCATAGTGTTGTTGTCTTTTCTATTAAGAAGGAAAAATGGGTGGTGGCGCAATTACTTTTCTTTTATTCTGTTTTGCAACTCAAAAGGAAAATGTATTCTTAATGTATTGGAAGAAATGAAATACTCTCAGGCTCATTGTGGCTTGTGATGGAGTTTCCATGTCACTAAGAAAGGTAACTGTCATGTATGATTGAATTTTTGCTTTGTTCCTCCTACTTGATCTCAGGATGATAATAGAATGCAATTTTATTCCATCAGATTTGTTGTTCATGTCACCTATGTTTTTAAAATCTCTGCAGCTAACATCTAAACTGGTTATATTTAACGTGGTTGAAAACATTCTCCTCTATTTAGGCTAGCACTTGTAGTCTTATGGTGGATTGTTTGAAGATTACAGAGCTGTAGATTTTTTAGGCTATGTTACTCTGATTCTCCGTTTAGTCGTGCCGTACCTGTGTCGTACGGGTATGGGTACTTTGACATGGTCAACTGCGAATGAGTACTTGGACCAACTCTTGAAAGCTTTCGCCGCCATCGTTGGGACACCCATTGTTGTTGTCACTAGATATCCGTACCCGACACCCGTACCCGAGTCTGAGTAACATAAATTTTAGCTTGTTTATTGGCCATCTAAATATTCTTTGTTCAAATAGAAGTATTCTCATGGAACTTCCGTCTTCTTTCCCACTTGACTAGATTCTTCAACAAAATTGTAGATTAATGATGTGGTATATGCGAAAATATGGAACCCGTGCTTAGGTCAGGCATATAATAAAGAGTCTGTCAGTCTAGCTATCAGTCTAATTGTTATTCATGTCCATGCTTTCTGTTCTTTAACCCCTTTCCAAACACAAGCAGAGTCCGTCACTCTCCCTCTCCCTCTCACTCTCACACACACAATCACTCAAAATTTAGTCTTTCTTTATTTTTTTAATTTATTATCATTTACTAATAATGGACTCAAGGATTCACAAGCCTTCAATTTGAATATGTAGATGACAGCCCATCGTGCCTTCCAGTTCTGTAAGCAATACAAACGAACAACTGAGTTCCGACGGTTGTGTGAAATTATCAGAAACCATCTAGCAAATCTGAACAAGTACAGAGACCAAAGGGATCGGCCAGATTTGACTGCTCCAGAAAGCTTGCAGTTGTATCTTGACACCAGATTTGATCAACTGAAAGTTGCCACAGAACTTGAACTCTGGCAGGTTAATCAGTTCTCCTTCTTCCTTAGTGTTTCTTTACAAGGGAAACAACTAGAGATGTATTATTTTGGTGTCACAACTTAACTGCTGCCTTCCCTGTCATTTCTTACAGGAAGCTTTTCGTTCGATTGAGGACATACATGGTTTAATGTGCTTAGTTAAGAAGACCCCAAAATCATCTTTGATGGTTGTATACTATGCCAAGCTAACAGAAATATTTTGGATGTCTTCCAGCCATCTCTACCATGCTTATGCTTTGCTCAAGCTTTTCTCACTACAAAAAGGTTTCAATAAAAATTTAAGCCAAAAGGATTTGCAGTTGATAGCATCATCAGCTGTCCTAGCTGCACTTTCAGTTCCTCCTTATGACCACTCTCATGGAGCGTCTCATTTGGAGCTTGAGAATGAGAAAGAGAGGAACTTGAAGGTTGCTGGCCTTATTGGATTTGATGTTGAACCCAAATCTGAGAACAGAGAAGTGGTAAACTAATTTGACTGTACTTCCTCTCTGCGTAAATCTTTTTTTTTTTTATTCTGAATTGATGATGACTTCTGTCCATTTCAGCTTTCCCGGTCAGGTCTTTTGGCAGAACTGGTAAGCAGATTCCTTCATCAATCTGTCCCGATATATGGAAACTGTTGCCTGAGCAAATGGGTAGCAAGCATCTCAGATCAGAGATCAATATTATAGTGTATTAGTCATGGTTGTACCTTTTGTTTTATAAGGTTCTTGTTGTTTACAGGTATCTAAAGGAGTGATGTCATGTGTCACACAAGAAGTAAAAGACGTTTACCATCTTTTAGAGCACGAGTTTATCCCATTAGATCTAGCTTCAAAAGCGCAGCCACTTTTAACCAAAATCTCAAAGCTTGGGGGCAAGCTTGCTTCAGCTTCATCTGTTCCAGAAATCCAGTTGTCTCGTTATGTCCCTGCACTCGAAAAACTTGCCACTTTGAGGTTGCTGCAACAGGTTTATAACCAATGTATCCTTGCAATTTTTAAGTATTTTTGGGTTAACTTTTTAAAGCAGTAATGAGAAGTGCTTTCGATGCTTTGCTTCCTCAATGTTTTCAGGTTTCCCAGGTTTATCAAACAATGAAGATTGATAACTTGTCCAAGATGATCTCTTTCTTTGACTTTGTCGTCGTGGAGAAGATTTCTGTAGATGCTGTCAAACATAATTTTATTGCCATGAAAGTTGACCACATGAAGGGTGCTGTTTTCTTTGGCCAACAAGTGAGTGTTGTATTATCCTAAAAGTGATATGGGTTAAATGTGCTACTGGAAATGGGATTGATCCCTTTGAAGCAACTGGTAATATAAAAGCCAAGTGTTGAAATTGCTGTACATCATGGCTGACCCCATCGTTTTCAAACTTCCTCCTTTCTTTAATCACTCCCTCACTACATTTCTAAAGTCCATCTAACCAACATTCGTAACGGGTTAAAATTCTGGTGTAATAAGAGATAGTGGACTCATATGAAGCCAATAGCGATATTTCTGTTACTAAATTCAATCAAAACCCTTCATTTTGTTAATTTAGCAAACCGTTTAAGCTTGAGAAAAGGCTCCTGAAGGACCTGCATGTTGAATTAGCATTGATATTATAATGATAGCTTTGTGTTCGCTTTCTTAGTCTCGCCAAACCTTGCTGTACTTGCTTGTGTAGCCACATATAAGTCATATTTGTGCAGTAGTTCAGAGCATTTTGACGTACTTTTTGAGTTATGCACCCTTTGTCTTATTCATCTGGAGAATAATGAAACAACGCTACTGAAGGATGCTTATTCTCTTCTTTTACATTCTTTCAGAATTTAGAATCTGACGGTCTACGGGATCACCTTGCACTTTTTGCGGAGTCTCTGAGCAATGCAAGATTTATGATCTATCCTCCTCTCAAGAAGGCAGAGAAACTAGGGGAAGTGCTTTCAGGTTTAGGAGAGACTGTGGAAAAGGAGCACAAAAGGCTTCTTGCTCGCAAGTCTATAATTGAGAAACGTAAAGAAGAGCAAGAGCGCCAACTTTTAGAGATGGTATGCCCCTAATCATTTTTCATCAGATTGTTTCTGTTTGTATTATAATGTGTTGAAATAATCCCTTATGGTACTGAAGGAACGGGAGGAAGAGTCAAAGAGGTTAAAGCAGCAAAAGATAACTGAAGAGGCAGAACAAAGAAGACTCGCCTCTGAGTATGAGCAGAGGAAGACCCAGAGAATCCGCAAGGAAATAGAGGAGCGAGAACTTGAGGAGGCCCAAGCATTGCTACAAGAAGCTGAAAAACGTAGTAAGAAGAAAGGCAAGAAGCCAGTTCTTGAAGGAGTGAGTTTAAGAACCCATACTCTTTTACTTTTCCTTTGAAGTAGACAAATGATACTGATCTTCTCATCAAATTCAGGAGAAGGTCACTAAGCATACCTTGATGGAATTGGCCTTGACTGAACAACTCAGGGAGAGGCAAGAAATGGAGAAAAAGTTGAAGAAGCTTGCAAAAACAATGGATTATTTGGAGAGAGCCAAAAGAGAAGAGGCAGCACCCCGCATTGAAGCTGCATTTAAACAACGTTTGGTGGAGGAGGCAGCTTTTCATGAGCACGAGCAACAGGTCTGATAAGCCTTTTTCTCTTTGGTTTTACAAATTAACAAGCAGCTAATGTATCACAAGTATTTATTATTCGACTATTTGTTTTGTGTTTACTTGAGATTGTCCTGTAGATTTGCTCGTTCCCTAACTATGCTGTTTAATGTTGTCATGCAGCAAGAGATTGAGCTGAGCAGACAAAGACATGCAGGAGATCTTGAGCAGAAGAGGAGACTGGAGCGCATGTCGGAAAACAAGGTTAAAGGGATGTTCCTTTATTTTACAACATGAGACTAAGTATTGATTGCTTGGATATTCCTTGAAATGTATAAATGCCCGAAACGGGTGAAACTCGTTAAAATGCCAAGATCTCACTTCAAAGTAGCAAAATATGGGCTAATAAGTAACTTATAAACTGGGCTTGCTTCTGTATTTGGCTTGATATTGGCCATGTAGAATTACTCATACTGGTCCGGACTGCGTACGTTTTGAATTGCTTTACGTTAAATTTCTGAACTTTAAATTGGTTTTCTTGTCAAATATTCAACCATGTTTACTTGCTTTTGTTGTGGAAGCATCTTGTATCTGAGCTAGAAAATCAAATTGATGCTTGCAGAGAATATTCCAAGAAGGAGTTGTTAGTCGCAGGCAAGCTGAATTCAATAGGTTGAGACAGGAGAGACAGGATCGAATCAACCAAATCATGCAGGCACGGAAGCAGGAGAGGGAGACTAAGAGAAAGATGATATATTTCCTGAGATCTGAGGAGGAGAAACTAAGAAAACTGCGGGAAGAGGAAGAAGCCAGGAAGCATGGAGGTACATGGTGTTGTTTCCCAATTGGGTCTCCTGCCACCTTTTATTCTTTCCTTATTTTTGCTGGGTTAGCGGAATTAAAGGGGCTATATATTCTTAATTCACAATTTTCATAACTAACTTTGCTGCTTCCTTTTTTTTTTTTAATTCTATAGAAGATGCATACGGTTGTAGAGATGTGTCCTGCTTCATCTTATCCATGTTTATAAGCCATTCTAGTTCATACTCGTTAAAACTTTAAATGGTGCACATGCCTTCTGTGGCAATTTTCACCTGGAAATATACTCCTTTTTTAACGTAAATTTCCACACTACACTTGCTAAATTTAGGACAATTTTCAACCACCAATAATTTTACGCCCAATTTTCAACCTCCTGTTGTTGTTGTATAGTTTACAACCTTACCTTACATGATTTATAGCTGAACTCGTCTCATGATGATCTTGCTCCCAATTTTTATATTCGTAGAGTTAAGGCTAGTTGTCGAAGTTTTATTTTGGGAAAATGGGCATTGTTTGGGGATTGGGAGAGTATATGCTAATGCTAGGCAATTTAGTACAGTTCCTTGACGAGTCTACGCTTTCTATATCCGGCCCCCAATTTTGTGGTTAGATATTTTATTCATATTTAATAGCTCATTCATTAATGTTTATGCTGATGAATTGTGTAACTTTGCAGAGGCGGAGAGGCGGAAGAAAGAGGAAGCAGAACGCAAGGCCAAGTTGGATGAGATTGCTGAAAAGCAGAGGCAGCGAGAAAGGGAGCTGGAAGAGAAAGAGAAGAAGCGGAGAGAAGAGGTCTTGGGGATGGGAAGATCCACTGTTGTGTCTCCAAGGCCTGCAGAAGTACTTCCTGCAGCACGTCCAGGAGAGCCAGCATCAGGTGCTCCAGCTGCTGCAGCTACTGGTGCGGGACCAGCTCCTGCAAAGTATGTGCCGAAGTTCAAATTGAACCGGCAGCCAACCGACGCACCAGCGCAGGCCCCTCCTGAAGCTGATAGATGGGGAGGTGGAAGCAGGGTGGATGAACGACCTCCTCCTCCCGGTGACCGATGGCGTGAGGAACGTAGACCCAGCTATGGCAGTGGTACCTCAAGACCTACTTGGTCGTCCTCTAGGACTCGTGGTTAACTCTGATAATCGGATTATAATGGCTTCCTTGATTTACATGTGCCTAGAGGAATTTTGGCTGTTCCTGGTTTGCTTTTGTAATTTTGGGACCCTCCTAAATGCTCGAGTTGAAGGAGCAGGTATTTTATGATGGAACTTACAGATTCAAGATACTATTTTTATTCATCTTTCTTGTAGACCAAGATCAGATAACTACCATTTCAAGCTATTTGTAATTCTTATTACAGCAGTTTTGGAACACTAGTAATGCATATGGCTACTTCTCATCCCTATGCTGGTTGAAACGTTTCTTTTCCTGCTTTTTGGTTGGAAGGGTAGTTTGGGATTAATTTCGTTTTCCAGTGTATTTTACGTCTTGAAAGAAGACATTGGGATCTTTGTTTATGCGTAGTTTATTTGCATTTTGCAGACCATTTCTTTAATGTTAATTGCCGAATGAGCCAAATTATATTTTATGTTTTGTTTAGGAAAAGAGTTGTTTTTAGTACTAATTTTCTTCCAAATGAGTGTGTCAAATGTGAAAACTCCAAACGTGTTTTGACAATTCCAAAGAAGGCAAGCTTGATGGTCGGGGTCTACAAATGGTTTAGGGATATACCAGTTGGGATCAAGTTGATGTTACGGTTAAGCCCTTTATCCGATTTTTTTTTTGACGATAATCAACTTATTCGACATTAAACATTGTACCATTAGAACACTTCTTCTATACCGGATTTGAATTACTCCAAATGTGTTTGTAGTGGTCAAGATTGAGGCTCAAGACGTAGAGGTAGTTCAAACCGCTTTCCATTTCTTATATTTTCCTATTTCCAATAATTAAAATTGGCAGGTGATATTTGCACACCTTTTAGTTTCTTGCACTCTTCTTCACTTTATTTTATTAGTGAAAAAACTAGATAAGTCGAACTCTACTTAATTCAAGTTTGACTCACATTTTATATGTGCCAAAAATCTCGACTAAAGCATCGTTCATTTGGCATGTGAGTTGAGTTTGTCGAGGCAGATATAAATCAAATTATGAGTTATGAGTTGACTCACATAATAATATTATTAGTGTATTAAAAGAGTACTAGAGAGTATACTACAAAATTTAAAGTCTTTCGAATCCGACTTAATTTGAAATGATTGTATGTTTCTCCGGTCTAGTAATCCAATAGTCAAGATCAGTTATGTGTGCAAGCACAACCAATCGGAGAGCAAATTCAATTCTAGGACCGTAGAACTGGCTACAGACCTATCTCATCTAAATCAAGCAGAGCTTACTTGCACGTGTGATAGGAATGTGGGGTTAGTCCATCATGACGGTATTAGAATTACGTGAGCGGAGAAGATTCATCCATGCTAGGTGTCAAACAGTCCCGTCGTTCTGTTGGGGCCGCCTGAATCTGTTTTATCTGCAGATTCTTCATCAGCCTAACAACTTCAACCTCTTCTCCAACTGTTCTAATGTTCTTTTCTTCTCAATTAGCCCCGCCGGCACACTTCTTTTCTTTATTTCTCGAATTTTTGTTTCTTTCTTCTCGGTTCTACTAATAGTACACTACTAGTATATATGATCCACTTCACATCTCCAGAGTCAATCCGATACTGTTCTTGATCAATTTAATTAGAGGGTTTTGTTTTTTTTCCCTTTCGAATTTCCATGGCTAAGGATGAGGAAGCACCACTAGTTATTATAGATGAAAACGAAGCAATTCATCAAATTCAAAGCTCAATTCCCCCAATAAATCATAAAAGAGATGTTCATATACTAAGCTGGGCTTTCTTGTTGATTTTCTTGGCTTATGGTGCTGCCCAGAATTTGGAAAGCACCATTAATACTGTGAGTAGTTCAGTTTTTCGACCCTTTTGGATTTTTTGATACAAAACTTAAATCTTTGATGTTAATTTGTGTGTTTTTTCTATTTGAAAGGATGGGAATTTGGGAACTGTTTCATTGGGGATATTGTATCTGTCGTTTACTTTCTTCTCGGTGATTGCTTCATTGGTGGTCCGGAAGCTTGGTTCGAAGAACGCTTTGTTGCTTGGGACCAGTGGTTATTGGTTGTTTATTGCTGCTAATTTGATTCCAACCTGGTAACTGTTAAGATTGCTAAGTACTGCATTGATAGAATGTCGTTTTGATTTAGGGAAAAGAATGTCCAAAGAGCCTATGCATTTTCACATTCTAATGATAAAATGGAAGTAAGATGGTTCCTAAATTGATTCTCTACTGGCGTCATATGGAAACAAATCTGCGCGAAAGTGGGGCATGGACCTGACTCATTGGTCCTAAGCTCACGCTCTAGCAAAAGTTTTTTACTTACTGCCTTACTTGTGCAAGTAGGGCTGCCAGAACCCGTGAGGAAAGACCAAGACCAACATGTCGGGTCTAGAATAGAATTTTCCCGAATCCTCAGAACCTATATACTAACTGGTCCTCCAAATTTGGGGATGTTGATCATGGCTTAGGGGGGGGGGGGGGGGGGGGGGGGGGGGGGGGGGGGGGGGGGGGGGGGG
>JAOWBF010000001.1:8874279-8886088 GCA_028566175.1 Vinca major
AAAAATGAAATCAACGGTCCTTAGTGTGTCCCGCACGTGCGGAATATAAGGCGTTCCGCATAGGAGCCTGACTGACAAAAGGAATGTTAGCCACCTAGTGGCAGGAAATGCCTATGAAACCTATTTTGTTTTGTAATGATTCTGATACTGTGTTCGACATTTTTTGATCAATTATATTAAGATGTTTCATTACCAAAAAAAAAAAAACACAAGGAATTTTTTTTACCAATACTCCATTGAACTAAAATACCAAAAAAAAAAAAACATCATTTCTAATACCTAATCGATATTAAGAGTGGAATTTCTCTATTAATTCCTGTTCTAATTTTTATTTCAATATTACATTACTATTGTAGCTATAATGAATAAGAAGAAAGCTAAAACCTTTCTTCCTATAGACAAAGTATAAGCCAAATCAGAAGGAGGAGAAGGAGGAGAAATATTATGAGAACTCACAGAATAAACCTTTCCTGATTCTTCATCTTTGACTTGAATAGTTGACTTGCAATCATATGGGGCCCACCCAAGTGTCATATTTTCAAGATCATACAAAACAAGTTTATTTGATAGAAGAATATCTCCAATTAATATCAAATCTTCTCCATCATCATTCCTCATTGCACCCCTATGGAGTCCCAAGCAATACTCATCTTTATCAATACTTAGTAGATAATCATGTGGAAAGACTTTAAGTGTTAGTGAATTCTTGAAGTGAAATGTTATGGCTGGAAACCCTTCATCAACTTCTCCATTGTAATTAAAACAATTCAAATCTGGTTCAACTATATGAGTTTTCATCTCAGAATGATTTCCCATTATTTCTTTCATAAGGAGAGCATAAACATCATCAGGGAAGTAAGCTAAGGTTGCACCACTATCTATAACTGCTTTTCGTCCTGTCGAAAAGAAACTTTGTGCTGGAATATCGATCATTTCGGCCCCTATTTCGGCTTTTTTTAGCATTACTGTGTAATGATTTTCGTATGATATAAGGGGTGTTGAATTAAGTTTTGGATCAACAACTTGTCCTATTGCAAATATACCCCCATTGTCTCCATCTAAGCAATGCGAAAAAATTCGCTTAATTGTTGTGTCCGATTGAGAAAGTTGTGATACAAATGATGAATTTGCTTTCCCAAATCCAATTATTCCATCAACTCTGTCTGTTGATGTGCCCTGTGTTCCTGATTGCTTAGCAGAGCATCCGAACGAAAATGTACCGTTCATCGGGGTGGTTTTAAGGTTACCAGTGACACTATCAAAATTAATGTTGTCAGCTACAAAAAATCCTTCAGCAGTGCTACCATCAGCATATGTAACAGCATATTCACAAGGATTCCCTGGTTTACAATTAGCATAAGTACCATCATATAACATACTACAAAAATCTTTATCACAAGTAATTTCTTTCCCACTTTCGGAATTTTTAAGGTCATATTGTTTTAATTCTAGGCCTAAGCTACTTTTCTTAGGACATTTATTACAACCACCACAATTTACCCATAAAATGTCACTTCCCGTGTCAACTTGGACATAATAGTCCTTGGGAGGCGTCCCGATCGCAAGCTTTGTATAATACAAGGCCGCTTCTGTGACCTTGTCATTCCCGCCTAATGGGAAATCAACTGCACTGGAATTCGAAAGAATTCGACGTTGGAGGTGTCGAGCGTCGTCGTGGGCCTTGAGTGCACCCAATGTGGCCCTCCCACGACCACCATATTTGTGGTGCACTTTGAATACGGCGTTTCCTGTTGCAGCATCAAAGCAAATGCATAGAATAATTGTGCACAACCCCAACAATGTCATGCCATGTTTCCTTTGATCCATTGGCAACATATATAATATAACTAATGTACGTGTAGTAATTTTTGGTTCATGTATAAAAAGTATGCAGAACGGGATTAGATAGCGTTTGATTTTGAATGTCTTAAAAGAGACATGTATTCAGAATATGACATATTTCGTTTAGTTTTGAAATAGAACACTATCCGAATACAACTTGAATCTTTTGAGGAAAAGAATAGGATTGAAAGTATGGA
The DNA here is from genome assembly GCA_028566175.1 of Vinca major. NCBI lineage: Eukaryota > Viridiplantae > Streptophyta > Magnoliopsida > Gentianales > Apocynaceae > Vinca > Vinca major. Next base: position 8,876,319 of record JAOWBF010000001.1, read on the forward strand.
GAAGATGGGGAGTCAAATGAGTGGGTGGGGAGGAGGAAACAATGGCAATCCTCATGGGACTTGAGAGATGTGTGATAGATGTTGGCAAGAAAAGGAAAGGAAGAGATTAAAGAGAGTTTTGAGGGGCATAGAGAGTTTGAGGTTGTTACTAATCTTGAGGAATTATTCTTCACCATTTGATCAACATTAAGGGTGAGATTGTATTGATTTTCAACGTATATGGTTAATTTTTGTAAAAGAAATAATTGGGTCCACATCTAAAGAATTACTCTTTACACTCCAAATTATTTATACACTTTTGTATTTTGTACGAGGATTAAGGTTTCATCAAATTTTATAATAGAATATGGAAAAATGTCAAAGATTACCCTATTTAATTTTACTTACAATTAATGTTACCTTATTTTCACTATATTCTTCTCTTTATAACATTTGATGTAAGGGGAATGATTGAAAAAATCATCATTAGTAAGCCATCTATTTAAAAATTGGACAGATAATTTGAGACGGGTGAGTATACAAAAAATAGAATGAGTGGTAAGTTATATCGATATGCTGTATGAATTGATTTTATTATTATTATTATTATTTGGGATCTTGGATTTCACATAAATGTAGTAAATTAAATGGCTAGATGAAGGGGTGGTCAGAAAGAAAAAATAATCCAAGTATAGTTTCAAGTTAGCCATCTGATAAGTCTAAAATCTACAATACAACTCTATCTGATTTTATTTGATTGCATATATTGAAGTGATATAATTAATAGGATCTTAATTGATAAGAATATTTTGAAGTAAATCTTGGAAATATATAAGATAAGATATTTGGAAGATAGGTACTTGCTATGATTTTTGGAAACTTCCTAGTTTGATCAATCAAGATTAGGAAACTATTATCTTTTTATCTTCCCATATTTACTCAAAAAATATTTTATACATTTGGATATCTATCTTCAACTTCGAATTTCGGAATTGATCCAACTCCTCCCCTCACATCAATTCATTTTTTACGACATTCAAGTCAAATCTCAAATGAAAGATGCTATTTAATATCCTGCAAAAGAATTTTCTGTATTCAACTTGTGTACCCATTCATATACTCACCACTCACAATTCATCACGTGTACAGAGAAAATATATTTTCCTTAGTATTCCACTATTTCTTTCAGATGTAGATATGGGCAAATAATCCTCCGTTCCCGTGTATGTTCTTATTCCTGTCCCCAACCAATCACAATTCACCCTGTGTATATATATAATTGGAAAAAAATATTTTTATAGTAAATTTTGATGGGGACAGAGAATTTTCACTCATAGATATGGCACATGCATGCGTACACAAGTTAGGGGTAAAAGATTCTTAGCCTTAATATCCCATACCTAATAAAATACACAAAATTCAATAAATTCAATGCTTCAACCAAAACTTGTGATTTGCTTCGTGGTGCAGTAAGAATGGCTCCCTAAAAGGGAAAGAGCAGGTGAGGAGCATAACTTGGAGTTTGAGAGGGAATTACTACTCGAAGATTTTTTAGAGACAAAATCTAATATTGTAAAGAAATCTCACAAAAAAAATAAAAAAATTCTATAAAAAGTTTATCGTTTTAGAAAATGTTGGAATTCGAGGCAGTCTGCCATTGTGACAAATGGCGAGATAAGTGAATCATCTTGACTTGTAAGAAAGCCATTTCTAGTTGTAACTTTGGGGATTAGTCATTGAAAGCTCGAGGAAACAAATTTGTACTGTTCTTAATTTCTCTAGTCTATTCATTTTGTGGAGCCTTTTGTGTTATTGAAGTTCATGGCATGTATCATCTGTCTTTTTCAAGTGAAAAATGTCTAATGCATATATAGATTAATCTTGCATATCTACTTAAAAAAAAAAAAAAAAAAACTCCCATTTCCTGTCATAACAAGGATCTCATTTCTTGGCATAGGTGATTCGAACATCAGATTGCCAATTTGTCGAAAAGTAAACTAAAAAAAGAAAAAATTACAGACATTTCAAAGCTAAAGAAACGACTATAAGCAATGTCATCTAGACCGAGCAGGGAAATAGACAGACAACTCCTGCTGTAAGCATTACAACAACAAAGCCTTAGTCCCAAGTATTGGGCTCGGCTCGACTCGACTCGGCTACATGAACCGTAGAAAATATTACGTGTGGTTCTCCTATCAGAATTGATACACAGGAATCATGGATGTAAATACATGTCAGAAACTTATCTCAAATATGCAAAAAAAATCACTTTATGCGAGATCTTTGAAGAGATTGGCCTGACGACCGGTCTTGAGGGGTAGCCCAAAGTTTTGGTAGACCCTAATCTCACCCCCTACAGTGGCTGCCACGATTACCACACCCCAGGCAGTTGCCTCGACGGTATGACCTCCGTGGCCATTGTCAAACAAGGACCAAGAAGATGACCAAGACTGAGAAGGGGAATTGGCAGAAGCTGAAATAGAAGCTGATTCTCCGTACCTAATCGATGATGAAGAAGCTGATATGAATGAGTCATTGGTGACACCGATTCCTGGATCAATAGGAGAGGATTGATCAAATATATCATCTGGACAACTTGAAAATCTCTCGTGATGTGCGTTCGTGCCCTTCTCCTTCTTTGGAAGTGGTGGTAATTGATGTCTCTTGCTGTTGCCTTCTTCTTGTGTAGGAGATCCCATATTTGTTTGTGGTACAGTGCAGCGTTTTGAATGGTGCCTTTTGGAATGTAATTCTACTGTTGGCGGGTCATGCTTGATACTACCAGGCCACGGAATTGCAACCGATACATCTCTGCATGGGAAGTGCTCATAAGCTTGGCTTGTGGGGGCGATCCTAGTACTCCTGCTGCCGCCTTTTCCAGCACCATTTTTTGGATCTTCCCACTTCCACATAAAGACTTGATTATCTTCACTTGCACTAATTATGTATTTTCCATCAGGAGTAAATGAAGCTGGAATCTGACTGCTAGTATTTCTGAAACCTGAAATACAAAGAGCCGTTATTTACTGAGAGACTCTGATAGCTTCATACGTCGTCACAAAAAAGTTCGAGAAAAACTACCTTTGAATTTCTGAATGATTTCCAATCCCTCAGCAATACGAAGTCTAGAATCTGCAGAAGTAATGAGTACATCGGTGGGATTGCTTGGAGAAAACTGTACCATATTCAAGCAGGTTTTCGTTAGGTGGTAGATGTTGTAGAACTAAACGTTAACGGGGATTGAAAGAGAAGGAAACAAAATGAAAGGAAAGAGTACCTGAATACCGGTAACCTTTTTAGTTTGAGACTTTTTATTGTTTTGGATGTTAATGAGACCTTTATGTTCCAATTTGTAATCTATCCAAATACAAATGTACATTAATAATAAAAAAAATACAATGCAGAAACGATAATTTAGACGCACCTGACTTTGATAAGACAAGTTAAAGAATGAATTTGGTAGGTGGTTCATACCATCTATTGTGTAGAGTCTAGCAACCCCTTTATGAGAACCAATTATGGCGCCCTTCAATTATCAAACTAAAGTATGTTAGTGAACTTACCAATTATTAAACCTCAGTTGTATAAAAGGACAGTTCATAATTGGAAAACATGCATTAGAATGATTCTAGAACTTCTATAAGAATGCATTAGATTGAGTTGAAGAAATTGAAACAGGGGAAGTAAATGAGAGACTTTTTTTATGATGCACCTTTTTATAAAATGCGAATTACCTGGCCATCAGGAGTGTAGCAAGCTGAGGTAACCATTTCATGAAGATCGGTCCAATCCACCACTTGTCGATCAGTTACATTCCAAATTCGGATCTTTGCATCCAATGAACCACTAATGAAGTAGTCATCGTCCACTGGATTGAACTGTATGCAAGTAACTGCACCACTATAAAATTATCAGAAGTGAAGGAGAAAAAAAATGAAAACATGATAATGCATTTCTACAAGGTCCCTTTGGCCAATAATAAGTAGTTTCTAACATAATTTAGCATCTCACCATAGTCATTATGAGCAAACAGTTTTAAACAGCTTCCAGTCTCCACATCCCAAAGCCTAACCGTCTTGTCCGTTGAAGATGAAAGCAGCAACTGCAAAAGAAGCATTGCTATGAGTCTTTCACCGTTTCTTATTCTTTATTCTGATGATTATATTGATATCAAGTCGTAGAACTGCATTGAAGTTTCTACTTTTAATTACAGAAGGTTGATTGAATCCCAATAGTTTTTCTTTTTTTCTAGAGAAAGTACAAACCAAGCTGAAAAACTAACCTGCTCTCTTGACCATGAGATATCTAAGACATCATCCAGGTGACCGGTGAGAGTACATACTGGTCTCTCCGAAAGTCCAAAAACGGTTTCTGGCATATTGACATAGTCAGGCATTGAGTTTCCCTTCTTTTTACTAGAATTTTTTCCCTTCTTTCTTCCAGATGGAATTGGACTAATCTCGGCTAGAGGTGGCCGCTCTGAAACACCGCCAGCCATTGGATGGACAGGAGTTCCAGCGAGTGAATTTAAATCATCTGGCAGTCCACAGGTTGGCATAACCTCACATTCTTGCACTTCCCATATATGGATCGCCTTATCTTCTCCTGCACTAGCAAGGTAACGAGCATCGTAACTGAACTTGATGGTCCAAATTGAACCCTCATGAGCTTGAATTTCTTGAGACAAATGCAGAGCTGTTAATTCCTTATAGGCCTTCCCATGTTGACGAACTCTAACCCACTGGGACGTATTCTTGGTAGCTTTCTGATGATGATCTAGAGTTGAAGCATGCTGCTGCTGTTGCTGCTGCTGCTCTCTTTCTTTTTCAGCAATCAATCCACCCATGGAATTTGCTACTCCTTTTATGTTCTTTAAAAGAGCAACACCCCTTCTCTTGCTATATCTAAAGCTCTTACTAAGGTATGAATGCACATGGTCCTTTCTGATATTATCCGAATTCCCGGATACATTTTCTCTTCGCATCATCTCCTTCACAACGGAGGAATATCCAACAGATTGCTCAAATTCTTCCATGGTTAGCTGCTTCCCAGTCTCGAGATCACTGAGCTTATTCCACATTCCCTTTTCATTGCTCTCTTTAACAATGAATTCCTTTCCCGTATCCAAATTCTTTATCAGAAAGAAAGAACCAAAACCTCCATCTGGCAATAAACCTGACAAGTCTCCACTGTTTGGTATTGTTGATCTTGTTCTGTTTCCACTAACTTCAGGTGACATTCTTACAGAATTTGCATAGTGGGATAAACCTACATTTTGGGTTATATATAGGGATGATGTTCTAATTAGACGCTGTTTCGAAACAGGTCCAATTAATTCTTCTTTCCTTTTCTTGGTATTAAGGGAAAAGAATTCTATTTCTCCTTCTGATCTTGACCTTACCAACACAATTGCAGTTGAAGGCAATGGTGAAGGCTCAGGCTCCTGCTTCGTATCTGGCAGAGGAGAAGAAGATTCAACAGGCTTTGATACAGAATCCTCCTTATCATTTTCAATATTTCTTGCTGTCACCGTTGGGAGAACCTTGACAGTACTGGCCACTTTTACAAGTTCTTTGCTGCTTGTTAAGCCCATGCCCTGTAGAAGGCGCTTGCGCCGTTCCTTGATGTCACCTGGTTCAGCCATCCACATCCCATAATCTCCCAGCACTGATGAAGATTGCAACCCTCCATCAATGTTCCTGATCGCATAAACAAAACCAGAAATTTTAGGTACGCAGGAAAACTCTATATACTTATTTCATTTCAAATTGAATGGTCGGAAATGGAAAACTCTAAAGAAATACACCACTTGACAAAACTAACTTTTTTCTTACCCAAATTACTGGTCATTTTATGATTTCAAAACAACATGTACTCACATTTTTTCAATTTTATCCTAGCATCTATTAACTCAATGAATATAACATTAATTATACTTCATTAAATCAAATCCAACTAACGTTTTCATAATCTGTTCGAAAGTTGGTCTTTAGACAAATAATTTGGAAAGGAGCCAGTTTCGCCCCTTCTAAATTGAATATCTACATTTCTGCGCTCATTTTATGATTTCAAAATAGTATTTATTCACCTTTTTCCAATTTTATCCTAACATCTATTAACCCAATAAATACAACATTAATCTAAGTGCAAGTAATGTTTTTCTAACATGTCTGAACAACATTAATTTAATACTCCCTCCATTCCTAATTAGACTCTTTAGACCATTCGAGAAAAATAAGGATGTTGTCATTTTCACATAAACTTCCAATATTACCCCACCCTCCCCCTCTTTCACTTCTACATCATAAATAAAAGAAAATATTGAGGGTATAATTGAAATGAATTGTTGACAACTAATAAAAAGAACCTTACACGACAATTAATTTGGACACCTAGATATCTCCTAAACGACAATTAATAAGGAATGGAAGGAGTAATGTTTTTCTAAATTGAATGTCTACTTTCATATTCAATAGGAAACTAACAAACTGTACAGAAATATATAATACTCCTTCCATTAAGAAGACGCGCATTCAATTTGGAACTGAAACGGAAGAAACAGTTAACAATATAATTAAAATTTAAACACGTTTCTGAAAAAATTAGTTATTATAAAAGGAAAAAAAAAGGGATTAAAATTGGTCCTTGCTTGAAAGTATTAATGGAGGCAAAGGAAGCAGAGGAGACACAAGAAGTAAATGAGAGACGACTATCTTCAAAATCTTCATCATCATCCGATCCAGAGGATGCCAAATCGAGAGGAGCAACCGATGAACTTCGACTAGATGATTCAAAGAAGCGATCGTCGTCGTCGTCTTCTCCTAATCCATCCCAATTCATCGTCAATGTTCTTCGATCCATTATTATTGTAGCTTATGATTGTTCGAAAAAATTAATGTTTCAGTGCGCCGGATCAATTAATCGAAGGAATAAGGTGATTTTTGTTGGAAATTAATGTTGTCAGAAATTGGTCTGAAGGGGAAAAAAATGAGAAGTGGAAGAGAGAAAAAGAAGGAAAATGGTGGCTGGAAGAAAAGAACGGTTAATGCATGCCATTATTACTGCTTCTCACGTCTACTCCATTGCCTCTAATATGTTCGAATAATGTCTTTGAGAGAAGTCTCATTTTTGTCTTTTCATTCTTTTCTTTTCTTTTTTTATTTTAACTATTGCTTTGCCCTTTTTTTTAATTTATTATTTGTTTGCCTGATTGAATGTTTCATTTTATATTATAAAATGGATAAACAATGTAATATTCAATTCGGAATAAAAGAAGTATTTGTATTTGCAATATATTTATCATGAGTTATCAACTCAATTTGGTAAGAATTCTTATAAATATACGATAATTATCGACTTATTTTAAATAGAGTAGAAATCCCAACATTTTCTGGTATGATAATTAAATTTGGTCTTATGAGATTGTTCATCTCTCTATCTCAAACTCGTTTGAAATTAATATCAAATTCTAAATGACTCTTGTATTTAAATTGTGTATGATTTGAATTTGATATTCAAATTGAGACACCTATTCTCATTGTATTGATTATGTGAATGGAATTTTAAGTGCTAATTGATTAAAAAAATCAATTTGAGAATATTCTATAGAGAAATTAAAAAATTTCAAACTGAGATTCAATCTAATCGAAACCATTTGTCATGTTTTGCATGGTTGGGCGGCCCAATGCTGACGTGGTGGATGGTTTGAACCATTTTTTTGGGTATGTTGGGCACGTCCTGAATGATTCATGAGTGATTGACCTTTTTGGAGAGTAGATGATGCTTAATATTGGATTCCTTGGCGTGTGTTATTGGCTTTAATGGCACATAATTATTGAAAATAATTTTACATTTTTTATACTCCTATTATAGGAGTTGTAGACTAAATCCTATTATCTCCGTTCCAAATTATTTGCAATATTTACACTTTTACGGATATTAAAAAAAATTATTGAAAGAAAATTATTATTAAGAAAAAAAGTTCAGAATGACCCTATTTAATGACTAAAAAGTTATTATTATTGGTTAGTTAAATAATAAATAAAAGGCATGATTAAAAAATTAACAATAAATATACATTGATTTATGAAACGTGATAAATAATTTGAAATGTCTCAAAAATTGAAACGTTACAAATAATAAATTGATGCAGCGTGTGAACCCGCATCCTCTATCAAACTTAGAGTAAGCATTGTCAAAAAAGAAAGTCGTTCGAATTTAGTGTTGAATAAGTATTTTGTCCACTAATTTTTTATTTAATAATAGAGAAAAATAAATAATTATTATTCGAATAGCAATTCGAATGTACTCATTCTATTTAAAATTCAACCGCTACAAAATAAAATGTTGAAACTGTATTTTTCACATTCAAGGTAAAACACTCATCATGCAAAGAATCCAAAACTGAAAGAAACGACGCTGACTCTAGTGCGAAATGTGAGTAATTCTGTACGTGCAGAATTTTTCTTGCATGTTGAATTAAATATTTTATAGTTAAGATTGATTTAAAACATTTTGTTAGGCGTTAAGTATATATTGAAAAAACTATTCCACATAAAATTCGACTGGCAAGAAAGGGTAAATTATCCATTAAAAAAAAGGGTAAATAATTGACTTGGCAAATAGCATATCAAATCAATGATATTTAATCAAAAGGTGTTGTGGCCCAGTGGGGAAGGCGTCTGTCCACGACCTTGAGATCGTGGGTTCGATACCCTCTGCCGGCATGCGGTGTGCTTTAATTTAACTCCCTTTTTAGAGTTGATCTCTCCCCGCTCATAGGACTCCGCCTTCGGGCATTCAAAAAAAAAAATCAATGATATTTATAACAAAGTAAAACATCAATTCCCAAGAAAACCGTCTTAACAGCTTCACTCCCTCACCTATACCTTTCATTCCTCCGGCCCTCTCTCGTCTTTTCTCCAACTTACTCAACCCAATTTCTCTTTCCCGTTTCTCTCCCTGGCCTTGAAGGGTCCAGTCCCAGCCTGGCCATGACTTGGGACTGCAAAATCTTCCTTTCAATTCTACTATACCAGGGAAAAAAACCCTACAATCTGGCTAATTATTCTTGATTCGCTACTAAAAAGGCCCTTTGGCATTGGGAAAAATTCCCTATGGGACAGACTTGTAGGTACTTATGAGACATAGAGGTTTGCGAGACCTACTCTGCATGTGGCTTCTGTGTGGGGACCCAATCCCTTGGCATAGCCATGCTTCACCTGCAGCCATGTACAATAAATGAGTGAAAATAAAAATTCGGTTCTGGCCTTAAATAACAATTCAGTGCAGGCAGATTATTCAGTGGATGTTTTTATGCTCTAAGAATGTGTGTGACTTCTAATTATATGTTCATATATAATGATTATGTCTATGTTATTAAGTTAGTGATCTCGCTAAGAACTTTGTGACCACATACTCAAACAATATCCAACTCAAAAGACAGAAACGGTGATTCAATTCTCTTGACTGTCACATTGATTCTTATCGCTTTCTTTATTTCATTTTTTTTAATTATTTCTTCTAAAATTTTACTTCTCACATGTAATATTGGCATTTGTTTTGAAAAAACCGTCCAAAAAACTTTTCGTTTGCAAACTAATTTACGAAAATGCGACTTTTTTTAAAATGTGGCAGGGGCGGTCACTGTTCAAATCCTCCACTATAGACGCCCCTCCCTCCGTCAGCATTTTCAGAAACGTTGAATTTTCTATAAAAAAAATTAGTTTATTTCCTGGCGCTATCTGTGGATGAGTGTTCCCACTGTCACTAGATTCTGGATCCTCCACTGC
>JAOWBF010000001.1:8936780-8951250 GCA_028566175.1 Vinca major
CACGTGGAGATGGCAAAACGTCTAATGTACCCCTAAAGTACTGAAAATACTATCACTTAATTGATAACACGCTTAAGAGTAAAGGAAACCAAAATAGAATTAACCCCTTATAAATAAAATCAATAAGGGGAATGGTTAAGTGGTTCCAAACTTTTTTTTTCAACAACCTTAATTCTTAATTCACTAGAGGAGAAGAATTTTTATTACCCTTCGTAATAGGAGGGTGTCGAACCTGGGACCTCACGGTCACAGGTTGGCCATAATCCCACAGGGCTATGGACCTCTTGACAAGTAGTTCCAAACTTACTCACAAGTGATTTGGTAAGGTCGATGTCATGATTTCGAATCATAGTTGGTGTTGCCGGCTTCTAGGAATTATACTTACCCCTTTTTGGTGTTACTTTGAAGGGTTCAGTGCTTGTACTGGTTGTTCATTTAAGTCTGATACTTTGACGGGTTCAGTACTTTGCTTGCTTTGGTTGTTCAGTTAAGTCTGATATATTCGATGATGAACACCTGAGACATATCTCACGATTTAACTTCTCCAATAGCCTTTAGGGTCAGGGAGGTGAGCAACTGAGACACATCACTTGTATCTTCTTTTTAATTCACTAAAAAAACAGTTATGGTGAATCTCAATTGAGACATATCTCGCGATTTAACTTCTCCACTAGCCTTTAAGGTCAAGGAGGTGAGAACCCTTAGTGTTGAGGTTGAATCTTTTTTATATATAAATAAATAAAATCTAAATGATTTTACATATCTTTTATAGTGCTACTATAAGTTCATTTACAAATGGACAATGGCCTGCATTCCTCTATACATATAGAAACAAAACATTTTATGATTTAAAAAAAAATTAATATTGAAAAATTATTTAAGTATTTGATTTGACTAATTCGATTAAATTACGAATATTATATGTGTGACGACTAACGAATTAAACTGTAATTATTTGACTAGAAATATTTCTTATTTTCCTTTCAAAATCATTCTAGATAATTATTGTATGCAAATTTCTGGTAAACTCAAAACACGTTTGGATTCCCTCTAATCAAACAAAAATTGGACAAGATCCCATATCTTTCTTCTTTTCCATCACTCATTTTTTTCCTCATTTCCATTTTCGAAAATTATCCTAATGCTTATCCTATCCCAAATTTGGGCTTACTCTCATCCGCGCGTGCTACTTTCAATACCTTCACAATGTTGAACATGACTATTTTTATTTTATCGGTATTTAAGTATTTATTATTACTAATTCGAATGGGATCTAAATATTATATAATTTGATGACAACAAATTATATGAATTCTTGATATTAGTTGTTTCAAAAGTATCTAGAATTCACGCCCTAAGAAATCATATGTGTAATCAATTAAGTTAGAATTACTTGATAATAGAATATTAATACATTATTAAAATCGCACAAATTAATAAATCTACTACATTAATAAAAATTTCGTCTTAAAAGTCAAGATAATAACTTAATCGTAAAATCCTTATTTGATAAACAAGTTTTGAGTTTGATTCTCACCCACTATTAGAGTAACGTTTACCCAATTTCCCTTAAACCCTCCAGAAAATAAAACTAAAAATAAATTAAACAAACAGCGGTTATGATTGTGCCAAGAGAAATCTCGACCCACCACGAATACATCTAGAAAAAGTTGGTCACAACCAAGTCAGTGTTAAACCCTTAGCATCCGTCAAAAGTTGGTCAGTTTTAAATCCAACGGTCCAAAATAACCCGGGAACCATTAATTCCTATGAACCAAAATCCCCTAATATTTTATATCTGAATGTCTTTTTCTATTGTACTAATAAAATAAATAATATATATTAAATTTTTAATTAAAAAATTATAATATAAAAAATAATAGAATTTACAAAAAAAAATATACACGTAATAAATATCTATTCGTAGAGATAAAAAAATGGACACAGAAGCGGAATACACAATGGGACACACCCAACTTAATTGGAGTAGTAGTGTGCCTTATTCACCAAAAAAAAAAAAAAAAGAGTAGTAGTGTGCCGTTTGAGGTTCAAACTTGTTTCCTAACGTACACGTGAAACCATTCAACCGCCGTTATAACCCCGACAGTAAAGTTCGAGTCTTTCCATTATCCCGCGAAGCTCACTTAACGGAAAACTAAACGGTACCGTCGGTGATTATATTCGTTATATACGAAAATTACTATAATATAAATATATTTAGCCCTTTCTCTCTCTTAAATTGTTTCAACGGGCAAAAGGTTCTTTCGAAAGGGGAAGAAAACTCAGAGGTTTCTCCTTGTGGGTTCTTCTAGGGTTTGATGAGCTGGTGTTGATTTCCCGCCACTTTCTCTAGAGGTGATTTTTTTTATTGATTTTTTTGGCGGATAATTCAACCGTTTTTTATGAGTTTTTAACTATGCTATTATCTGATTCAGCTAATTTTTTGGCTTATTTGATTCAATTCTATTAAATTTGGAATTTATTTTATTTCCTATTGATACAATGGAGTCTGATTGATGTTTCCTGAATCAAGTTTTGATCGGAAAATTGTGTTTTTTGAGATCTAGGTTGAGTACAGTTTTGTAGATTATGGATAGATTTGATATTACGTATTGTGATTAGGTTTTTAGGGTTTATGCTGAAGTGTGGAATTGTTTGTGTGAATTTTTAGTGGTCATTTGATTGTGATGAGAATATTTTTTCTTTCTGATTTTTTTCTGATATAAGGTTGGATTTTTGTAGGTGATGGTCTGAAGGGAGATGGCTGAGGTGAAAGATGAGTGTTGCCAGGAGAATAAGCAATCGGAAGCTGCATCGAGCTCATCTGTTTCTGAAAACAGTGAAAGTGTCACCGTTAAATCCCCGGGGATTGGTAGCCCAACCCCTACATCACCATCTCATAGGTAATTTGCTTTATTGTCATTTATGTCCCGAATTGTAATGAATTCAAATTTTGAGTAATAATGAATTTCTATTACAAGGCTATGCTGCAATACAGAGAAAATGACGATCACTTCAAAAACTGTATATTATTCACACTAATTGCAGATCAAGTTTATTTAAATTCATTACTATTTATGATCCCTAACCACTGTTAACATGGTCTTGTGCATTTTAATTTTGTAGGAGGACCACTGGGCCAATCAGGAGAGCAAAAGGGGGTTGGACACCGGAGGAGGTAAGTAATATTCATGAACTGACTGCGGGAATAAGGGTGTGGAAGTAGATACTATTCGTTATTTCTGTTAATGTTTGCTTAAACTTTTAGGTGCTGGTCATATTATGTTAAATTTACAAAGTTGGGTGCTGATAAAAGGATATTCTGTACTAAAACTCTGATATTTTATTCTTCTCAAAGCAATTCAAGTGCTCTTTTTATCACCAAAAACATGTATTCTCTGTTCATTGTGATAAATCTATTTTCAGACATAGTTTTGATTGAATTTTTGGGTTCTAATTTTGTGATTACTTAAAAAGTTCTCCAAATGTTACCAGGATGATACATTGAAAAGAGCTGTTACAGCTTTTAAGGGGAAGTGCTGGAAGAAAATAGGTACTCTTCTGCATTATGATGATGTACTATGAGCTTTTCATTAGTTGCTTAAAAATCTGTCATTGTGGACGCAGTTCCACTGGGATTAGGGATTAAATATGTTAAGCTGAGCATTGCATCATGTACTTCTGGTTTATTGCTCCATGAATGTTCAGGGATTTCCAATAAATTAACAGTACATGTAAATATTGTCCATATTCAGGTATAGAAACATATTTGTATGGCTTATATTCGTGCTAAATAAATTTTACTTTTAAATCACGAACTGATTAGAAGAAAAAAATATGCTATGATTGGTTTAAACTAATTAGAAAGTCAAGCTATGTCAGTTGGAATATGCTTGTTTAACTGACAAGAGTGAAGAAATATCTAAACATGTCGACATTCCCATCTATGCAGCCGAGTTCTTTCCAGATAGATCAGAAGTGCAGTGCCTTCACCGATGGCAAAAAGTTCTTAATCCAGAGCTTGTCAAGGGACCTTGGACCCAAGAGGTTTGCCAGCAGTTTCTTTATTTTGATTTTTTCTTCATGTCCGCCCAACTTTGAGTCAAGATGTCTTATCTTGATAAGTACTCTATTCTGGAAACTGAAATTCCTATTATTTGGTCACAGGAAGATGAAAAAATTGTTCAATTGGTAGCAAAATATGGGCCTACAAAGTGGTCTATCATTGCCAAGTCATTACCAGGTCGAATCGGGAAACAGTGTCGTGAGAGGTAATAAGTTACACATTGTTTCTTTTGGCCATTAGTTTCCTAATACATCAAGCGCACACATACAGGGGCTCAAACACGGAGTATGCACACATGATTGTTCTGATTTTATCATAGCTTCATCAGTGCTCTGTTTGTAGTTAATATCAACTCTTTTTTGGACCACTCTCTATTCTTTGAAGTATGAAGTTTTACTACTTCTATCCATTCTTTGAATACAACTTGACTGCTTTGGGACACTTCAGGTGGCACAACCATTTAAATCCTGGCATAAAGAAAGATGCCTGGACATTGGAAGAGGAACTAGCTCTCATGAATGCTCATCGGGTTCATGGAAACAAATGGGCTGAAATAGCTAAGGTTCTACCGGGGAGGTATACCTTCATAATACACTATTTGTTTTTGTCATTTAGTGAAATATTCCACTTTATAGAAGTTCATCTTTAAATAAAACAAAGAAAGAAGACATGAGAACTATGTTGAGCTCTGTTCTAAGTGTAAATTGAGCTGTTTGCTTCCATTTTTCTGAGATCTGCTTCATCTAGGAACTCAGTAGTAGTGCGAACCAAAAAACATTGAAGGGGGGAAAAAAGATAAGAATAAGTGGAGAAATGATACTGCTATGCTGCTTTCTTCTGAGTAGTTTCTAACAACTGGAGCATTTAGCCAAATCTTGCTCTTCATTAATGTGTTATTTTCCCTGAAATCTCTAACTTGATTGGTTTGGAAGTGGATGCTGTTGTTGGAAAATTCGAGCATTTTCAATTTAAAGAAGCTTTTAACTGACGCAGGACGGACAATGCAATCAAGAATCACTGGAATAGTTCTCTTAAGAAAAAGCTAGACTTTTATTTGGCTACCGGGCACCTCCCACCAGCAGCTAAAAGTGGACTTCAAACTGGTTCCAATTTAACCACAATGGCTTCTACTGGAAACTTATTTGATGGCTCAATTAGAGGATCAGATTTAGCAGTACTAGCTTCGCCAGGAAGTGAGGATGGATGTAAACTAGGAGTAGTTGGTAATGATAAGGCAGAGATGGCAACCTCACCCCAACGTGCTGGTGCTTCAACTAGTTGTCCACAACTTGAGTCTGCTTATGAAGGAGTTAGATACGAGGGAACGTCATCTCAAGTAAACTCTATGGAAATCGATCCAGAATCAGCATTCAAGCTCGACCAATGCAGAAAGTACAATGAAAATGTTAAATCTGACTTGCCCCATGGATCATTGCATTCTCCAGCTCCGGAATATGGTTCCTTATACTATGAACCGCCACAATTAGAAAGTTTCTTGCCACTGTATCCAGATATTCAAAGTATTTGTTGGCCGCAGCATGATTCTAACTGTAGTTCGACATCGTCACCAGTTACTTCTTTCACTTCACCTAGAGTGAGGAGTGATGGATTATTCACACAAACTCCCGAGTCTATACTGAAAAATGCAGCCAAAAGCTTCCCACATACTCCTTCTATATTGAGAAAAAGAAAGACTGATACTCAATCTTCTACATCTTCAAACAAAGTCGAGAAGGCTGACGATAAAAGCTGCCATAGTTTTCAGAGATCTTCTAATGACGGTCCTTGTGATGATGTGCTAAATGATAGCAAAACATTTAATGCTTCTCCACCATACCGGTTGAGATCCAAAAGAACTACTATCTTCAAGTCTGTGGAGAAGCAGCTTGAGTTTTCAATCAACAGGGAGCAAAGCAACAATAATTCGAAACCTAGTAGTTCAACCATCTCTCGGAGGAAAAACAATTTACAGACGTCAAAAATGGGCGTGACATAGACCAGAACAGTAAGTGCTTCCTTGAGTTTGCTTATTTGCTGAACTTCTTTGTAGTTTCGTTATGTGTACACTATACTATTATTGTCTTTGTTTCTTTCACTCTTGACTCTTCCAATCGCATATGGCAAGACATACCGTGTTCATATTTGCTCTCATTCTGTAAAACCTAGATATTCTTTTCCTTTTGCTTCGATTATTACCTTGGGAGTGCTCTCTAAATTGTTTAAAAATGTGTTACTTGTTAATAACATTTCATTTACAGATTTATTAGCTTTCTTCTTCTTTTGGGACGTCTTATTCTTATCGACCCCCAAAATTTGGTCTTAACATAACTGGTCTCCAGCCTATTGGTGTTTTTGTTACTGCACATATGGATCTTTCTGATAAGCAGATCTTTTGAGATGGGCTCCATTTTCTGAAGAAAATAAATAGATATTCTACGCTTGTCATCTAATTTGTTTATTTTTGTTTTCTCGGCTAGGGATGAAGGCCGACAAAATTCTCAGAGAGTTGCTGACGAGGAGATTTCTTTCTTTCCAAAGAGAAAGGGAAATAGTTAATTCCACAAAACAAAAAAGTCTTGGAGATGCAGGGATCAGGTCTCGGGGAACACACGTGGGATTGCTGAGTTCAATAGCGGAAGCCCATAATATTGATCTACGGATTCGTCTGCTCACCAGCGTGGAATGAAGTTCGGTTGCAGTCTTGCCCAATGTGATTAAAACAGTTTACCAAAAAAAAAAACCGATTCAACTTGTTAAGCATTAGATTCTTGCCGTAATGGGGTCTTGTACAGAAGAAATTCACTTAATATAGAAATTTCTACGTGAAAAGTACTTAATAAGATCTCTCATTTTTGCATGATCATCTACTATTTTTTACGGTTTCTTTTAATATTTTATTATGAGTTATTTGTTACACATACTTATTATTCTGAATTGGAATTGCTATTTTTATTATGAGTTGTTTGTTACATAGACTTATTATTTTAAATTGGAATTGCTATGTTACACAAGATTATGTAATAATAATTTCCGCAACATTTTTTATTATAATCCTGTTCACATATAACGTTTATGTTATTTAGTATAGGATATGTGCTACAAAGAACGTCCCGGAAGATATGAATTGATAATTGCAACCAATGCCAACTATACATTCTTTCCTTGCATTCTATTTTAGTGTTAGTTATTAACAATTTGAAGTGTATACTTCGAATTAGAATTTGGTGTGGTAATAAAGATATGCTGGTTGCAAATATTTTGTATACCCATAATTCGACCATCTTTCTGAAAAAAGAATCCCTAAAAAATGTAAAAACATAAAAGTAGCCGAATATGATTTTTGCTTTCCTCCACACAAGATTTATTAATTTTCACAGGCCTATAAAGAAATCAATTGGAGGCTGGATTGTGAAACATAACCAGGACATCTTTTACCAATGACCCTAGGTCTTCAACACCCCCACACGAGGAATGGAAGGTTAAAGAGAATTGCCAAGTCAATTTTACCACTGGAAAATCAATAACAAAAAGCGATGCATACCCACAATAACAACGGTAGTGCCTGATGATTTACACATTCATGTAGAGAGAACATTATCATAAATCAAAAGATATTTTATGTACAAAAACCATGTAATGTCAAGGATAGGATCCAAGAGCAGAGTCAATTCTAGTCGCCAGTCGCCAGAAAGGCCATCAAATCCTTTGAACATGGGCATGCATCCGCATAAGATGAAAGGCAATAAAACAAATGCAGCGCGCTAGTTAGGTGCTATATAAACATCATGGAGGTAGGTATCACAGCTATGAGAACAAACCCAGATCATCTGCCAATCCCAAAGAGTGCCTTCTCAGTCTTATGGGGTAAAACAGAAATGGTTGAGATCTCCAATATAATTTCGACACTGATCACATGAAAAGAGAACATAATGTCGAACAAGCACAAAAAGAAAAAATAAAAGAAGAGCAAGTAAAAAGAGAGAGATAAGAATGATCACTTGTGGCAAGGATGAACCACACACAGAAAATAATGATATAGGTAATAGGAACTATGTGATTCAGATGTAAAATCAATTCCTTAAGTAACCTTAGCAAACTGTATTTGATGCAGCAGATCGCCGTGAATCCTACTCCCTCGCATTTGAGCCAGAAAAGAGTTGGAACAAGTGGTGAAACTTTTGGCATTTGGCAACAAAGATTCCATATTTATTCTACCTGTTAATCAAAACGACAAACTGCTTAGAACAATGGACACCCTAAATCTACAAGGAATAACAGTAATTAAAACAAAAGGCAGAATATTCGTAATAATCCAAGTACAATATCGGACCTTCAATAGCATGTTTATATTACAGAACTTCAATCTAAAGGAAAAAAGAACCAATAATTGTTTGGCGAAGCATCTTTGAACTCCTATCAAGACCATGCGAAGCAACCTAGAAGATAGAACAATACAGAATGTGAGCATGTAAAACAAATATCCTATTTCAGTGCAATAACCACAATGGGCATAATTTTCATCAAACAAAACTTATAAACGCATAGGAAGATATTTGCTGATAGCCCGACTATCATCATTGCCCTCGGTATTAAACCATGATCCTGCTAGCAAAGTGAAGTACAAGAGTTGAGTGAATCGAAAATGCCCATTCCTTCAGAATCTAAGCAAATAATGTTTTGCATGGAAAGGAAAGAATAAAACTGATCAACAAGAATGGCATACAAGGGATATATATTAACAAAAAGGGGGTTTTTTCCCTCTCTTTACTTGACCTTCTTATCCTCTTTATATAGACAGCGGTACTATATTCAGCATAGAAAACCCTGTGTGTGGACAAAATGTATGCCAATATTTACTTCCTTTCTACCTCTTCCTTACCCTATAATCTAAAACTTGACACACGAGCATGCATCAATTAAATATGAGACTATCTGTACTATGCATGATCAAGGGAAGAGCTGGGGTTAGGAGAGAGGGTTATTCTACCATATGGGTTAGAGCTGCATATCGCTCTTCGTTGAGATATAATGGCTTCCCTCGACGCATCTCGTTGTCCTACAAGGAATTGGTGGGACAAAATGTATCATATGTATTACACAACGAATAAGCTTTAGTAGGCATTCACTAAACATGTCTTGCTTGAAACAAAGTTTAACATTAATAACATAAACATCAATAATCCGTGATAAAATGTCCCCAACAAGGTAGCCAAAAAACATAGCAGCAAATAGGAAACCCAGCTTCCATCTTTGCTCTGACAATTATAGAGTTAAACTAACTCCACGTAGTGTCAAGATTTTCAGCAATTCCAGAAGATAACCAAGTAACAATCCCTTTCGTGGAAGAAGACCAAATCTAGGAGAAGAATTAAGTTGCTCCAATATCAAATACAGAATTGACCTAGACATTGCATCAAAGGTAGGTCATCTACAAATAAGTTCCGAGTTGCAAGACATAATTCTCAAAATTTTAACAACGGTATAAGTTGAGAAAATTCAATTTGCCATCTCAACTTATTGGGTTTTCGCCATCTGAATTTCAACTTTTCTCCAATCAACGTAGATAATTTTAAAAAACACTCAATTCGCCATTACAGTCATAATTATTTTACCACTTTTAGTTAGGAACCCACTTTTGTCGATAAAATTAATGGTCAAAATTGACACAGATAGAAAATTTGAACAATTTTCAAATTATCTACTAGTTAAACTTTCCCCTATTATTTGGGATTAAACTTTAACTTCTCGTTATAAATATTAATGGAAACTCTTATCTTAGCAAGCAAGTAGGGGAAGGAAGAAAATTACCTCTTCGCCATATGCATCCAAGTATGGGGAAGGCCATGTTGCCTGATGAGCAGATCTTTCGAGCAAAACTGAAGTCCTCTGCACATAAGAAAGGAATGAATGATCGTTATGTACCACAAGAACAAAAACAAACAAACAAAAAGTCAAGAGAAAAGAACAAAATGAGCATACTTTGAGACCTATAAACTACATACATACCCTGATCAAAAGAAATACCCCAGTGCCAGCACCACAGGTCATTGCATGAGTATGACATTCACTTTCCCTTCAGTACAGGTGAAAGAGTTAAATATGCAAATCTTAATGATTCTGCAATTAAATAAATATCTACCACGACCACGAGTAGGAATTAAACCTGCAGCAAGTTCTCCAGTTCGGTGAGCACAATTTACCACAAAGCAAGCATAGTACAGGCTCTTCTTTGACAGCTTCACAGTCTGAGCAACATTGTTTGATATACCTGGAAAGCCATGAACATGTTCAATGACATTCATAGATTCACGAAAAGATCAATACTCCTATACAGACTACCAGTGAACTAACCTCTGCAAGAGATCCTGGTAGAGATTAGGCAATACCATCAACCTAAACGGGACTGCTGGACTAGAGTACAAGACATGCTTTTGATTTTTAATTTTGAAGTCTTTTTTAAAATGATGGAGCCATCTCAAAACTACAGAACGTGATACTTCATCATTAACAACCTTGTCAAGTGAAGGAATCTCGAAAATCTGCTCCAATTTCTCAATCTCTACAAACTCCTCCTGATTGTTCCCAGTATGATCTATTATATAATCAGTGTATGATCCATCAGGTGCACGATTCCCAAAATTGAAGGGCACTGTTGTTGAAGAGTTCAACAGCCTCCATAATAAAGCACATCTCCTCAAATAAGGAAAGCTTAAACCGCGAATAGCTTCCTTGATGCCAGAGTACCTCTCGAGGTAGTTGGAATCAAAATATAGTGAAGCAGTCTCATACTCCTCCACGAATCTGCAGATGTCATAAATAAGTCCATCCTTGTATTCTAACTCAGCGACTCTATATTGGTGTTTCCTGCAATATGTAATTATTGCCTGTAACAATATAAATTTGATTAACAATCACACAAGACCTATGAAAATAGAGCTTAGTCAATCAACAGAGGAAAGCATCCTAACCTGCACAATGGTAACAGTATAAAATAGATGTACAAGACGCAAAAATGAGTCTTCACACGAGAAGAATGGGAATGGAAGGCAGAAAAGGGTCCACATTAGCGATGAGAAAGCATCTCGTGCAAGGACAGGCTCAGAACACTGTTTCCAGAACTGAATGTCAGGATATTGTACCGCAGGTTCCAATTTTTCTAGTATATGTTCCAGTTTCCCTGCAAAGCATATCCCCAAAACTACATAAGTTACTTTCCCATAACACAACTTAGAAGAATGGAAAACCGTAACAGCAATACACTTATTTTACAGATTAATCACATTTGGCAATTTAAGAATGCATAAGCTTCACGGATCCATATATTTTCCATTCAGGTAAACAGACAATAGTACACTGGTTAGGAAAGGAAAGCCCATCTAGAGTTGTATAACTGAAGAATAAAACAAGAAGAAAGAAGCGATACATACCTTCTTCCCAATTACTCTGGCTAGGAAATTTGCCTAAAGAGATTCCAGAGCATATTGACTCAGCAAAGAGCTGAGTGCCTCTCAATCTTAAGAGAACGTTAAGTGAACTCTTTATCACTGTGCTTTGAACAATCTTTAGCAACAAGGATAGTATGAACCAACTAGACGAATTGAGTTCACTATATAATGTATCAAGCCTATATTTCGGTGTTAAGGATGTTTTTCCAGAACGAGAGGCAATCTCAGTTGAAATGAGTGAATACTTGACTGTATCCCACAACATCAGCATGTGGTTTACCCTTCCAGATTCTGAAATTTTATCTTTGTCAGGGAAATATAGACAAGATATTACACGGAAAACAGATTCAAGATCAGATATTTTCCTTCCATATCGCCGCAACGGAATAGATTTCAGAATCTCGTTATTTCTGGAAACATCAGCTGCACTTTGCAATAGAGACAATGCTTCTGAGATATGAAGCATATCCGCTACTTTGCCTGATCGAGTTGAAGGGCCACCTGAAGAAACAATAGTTGGAAAAAGAGATCTTCTAGGAACCCTTTGGAAATCTCCAGGCAGAGCTGGGAGAACAGAGTTTGCGAGCCCACGGCATACAGGACACAGGAACTCCCCCTAATGATGAAGAGAAACAAAATTAGTCAAAATGTATGAACAGTCCCCTTCAAAAGAAGGGAATGCGATAAAAAAGTATGTGTACCTGATCTGGGTCTACGATATGCCCTCCTTCAAAAACAATTCTTCTGCTAGACCTGCCCATGGAGGATAAAAAGTGTTTAGGATCTAAAACTGCAGACCTTTTTGGACAACTATTTACAAAATTACCCCTTGTTTACCTAGATTTAACTAGTTTCCTTCAAGTCTCACCATATATCTCTTTGGAAAAAATTCTCACTAGGAAAGTTAAAAACAAAATATATAAGGGAATATAATCAGTTGAGATGCCTTGCCAAATACACCAAGGTGTGAGGTTCTTTAAACAACCCCACCCAATGTATTTAAAGAGAAAGGGAAAGGCGAGATGCACAAACGGGCCATACTTAATCTTTACTTTAGTGGGTGTATATATTTGTCCTTTCCCAAATTGAAGGGACCAATTGCCGCAATTGAAACATTAAGGTACAAATTGCCAATTCAGCGTTACTCAATATTGGTTTAGCATGGGTCATCCAGAAGTTCTACGGTAATATAATAAAAGTATATCCCATAACATCAGAAGTAGTGTATCTCAAAAGTTTACAGTAATATAAGACTGTCTTGAGAATAGGAAAGACCTTTCTTTGAGAGATGATAAGTAAAGATCAAGACATTTTTTATGCACAGCATGCCCGCAGGAAGAAAGGTAAATCCCATCACAATCCAAGGGGCCAAATCCATCACGTGCCGGAAGTGACACACTTTCCTCAAGCTGTGAATTATTACTACGAGAATGTGCATTTATCGATGCTGATGGACTATCAATTGTTTCTTTTGATACAGAAGTGATGTATTTCCCAAGCAAGAGAGATTCAGTCCGGCTGCTTCTTTCCTGGATCCTTTCAGCTATTAAAATGTCCTTACCATGTTTCACAAAATCCTGCGACAACTTGGTTTTCATTTCTTCCTGAACCAGTGAGTACATAAGTTCTTCCACCTTTTCGAGCGAAGGTGCTGTCTTTTCCCGATTATCATTAGATGTGCATGACTGTGTAATGTTGCTGATTGAAGGGAAGTGAGCTCCAATAAATTCAAGAAAAGCATTAACTTCTGTATGCTGGCCATCTGAAGCAAAATCTTCCACTGTACTCTGAATTAAATGTAGTAGCTGAGCTTGTGAGTTAAGTTGTGAAGGAATTAAGTCGCTGCTCCTGGGTGGTGAAAAACCGTCTGCACTTTTGGAATACCCTTGTTCCCATGAAGGGGGCGCTCTGTGGAAGAAACTGAGAAGCTTGGATTTCTTGTTTCAAAAAGACAAGCTTGAAATCAGAACGAAAAGATTACTCCAAAGTTAACAAAAATATACAACACACACAGGTAAATTCATGAAGAGATTTAATAGAACCCCAGAAACAAAAACACATCCCTCAGTGCTATACCTGAAGAAGGATCAAGTAAGACATGGGGTATTTTGAGTCAACATCATGGCAGAGAGAGCAAATAACTTGTGCAGAATCCTCGGAATCATGCATATCCAAATCACACATTTCTTTGCTAAATTCTGAATCCTCTACATTGTTCTCTGTAGAAGAATCTATGCTTTCCAAAAACTTAGATTGTTGGGCTCTCATTTTTTCCTGAACAGCAAAGAAGATTGTCACAAGGGGCATTCACAGATCACAGAGCAGTAATAACCCATTACTAGCTCTGCTTACTTATTTGTGAAGTGAGATGTCAATTTAGTTCTCAAACAAGACATCTCATCTCAAAATACGATACTCACCCCCATTCCTCAATATAGGTCGTTTAGGACACTTTGAAAAAATTAAGGAATTCAAACAAACAATAACCTTTGCACCACAATTCCAAAAATACCCATTCCTTCCTCCTAATTGGAATAAATTATTGACACCTAATAAAAGACATGTAAATGACAATTAATTTGGAATACATATAAATCTCCTAAACGACAATTAAATGGGAATGGAGGGAGTAGTATTTATAAGCAAGTAAGGTTTATATACACCAAGTTGAGTATACAAACTTGCAGTGTACATGGTGAAAACATGCACCCGGTAAGTGTATCCATATTTACAAGTTCATCGGCGCTGAAATAGAGCACTTAAAATAAAATTAAAAACCTCAGTTAGAATGTTCTAAATACTCTCCACGGCCACATTTTAGTTGTCACAAGTTACTATTTTGTTGTTCCCTTTTAGTTTCTGTTGAAATATAAAGTATCATATCGAGTGCCCAAGGAAGATCCGAATAACTTATAAGCTCATGAGTTAACACCTCTCCTTCCTCGCGAGTGCCTAAGAA
>JAOWBF010000001.1:8951350-8962057 GCA_028566175.1 Vinca major
ACTCAGTGATTCTACATTGATGTTTCCTGCAATATGTAATGATTGCCTGTAACAATATAAAATTTGGTTAACGATCAAACAAGGCATATGAAAACAGGGCTTAATCAATCAACAAAGGAAACACATCACAACCTGTACTATGGTAACGGTATAAAATAGATGGACAAGACGCAAAAATGAGTCTTCACAGGAGAGGAATTGGAATGGAAGGCAGAAAAGGGTCCACATTAGTGATGAGAAAGCATCCAGTCCAATGATAGGCTGAGAAGCCTGTTTCCAGAACTGAATGTCAGGATATTGCACTCCAGGCTCCAAATTTTCCAGTATACATTCCAGTATCCCTGCAAAGCCTATCCCAAAAAATAAATAAGTTGCTTTCCCGTTACACAGTTTAGAAGAATGGAAACCCAGAATAGCAATAAGTTTATTTTATAGTTTGAACACATTCGGTAATTTAAGAATGCATAAGCTTCACAGATCCTGAATATTTTCTATTAAAGCACAGACATTATGAAGCAGGTAAACAGACAACAGTACACTAGCTTGGAACGTAAGGCTTTATAGAGTTATACAACTGGAGAATAAAATAGCAACAAAGAAGTCATACCTTCTTCCTGATTACTCTGACTAGGAAATCTGTCCAAAGAAACCCCGGAGCATATTGACTCAGCAAAGAACTGAATGCCTTTCAATCTTAGCAGAACGCTAAGTGAACTCTTTATTCTTGTGCTTTGAACAATATTTAGCAACAAGGATAGTATGAACCAACTAGAAGAATTGAGTTCATTATATAATGTATCAAGTCGATAGTTCGGAGTTAAAGAAATTTTTCCAGAACGAGAAGCAATCTCAGTTGAAATGAGTGAGTACTTGAGCGTATCCCACAATATCAACATGCGGTTTACCCTGCCAGATTCTGAAATCTTATCTTTGCCAGGGAAATACAGACAAGATATTACACGGAAAACAGATTCAAGATCGGATTTTTGTCTTTCATATCGCTGCAATGGAATAGATTTCAAAATATCAATATTTTTGGACACATCAGCTGCGCTTTGCAACATAGACAATGCTTCTGAGATACGAAGCACATCTGCAACTCTGCCTGATTGAGTTGAAGGGCCTGTGCCATCCGAAGCAGCAAAAGTTGGAGAAAGAGGTGACCTAGGGACCCTGTTAAAATCTCCAGGCAGGACCGGGATTACAGAGTTTGCGAGCCCGCGGCATACCGGGCACAGGAACTCCCCCTAATGATGAAGAGAAACAAAATTAGTCAAAACGTATGAATAGTCCTCTTCAAAAGAATGAGATGAGAAAGAATTTGTACCTGATCTGGGTCTATGATATGCCCTCCTTCAAAAACAATTCTTCTGTTAGACCTGCAAATGAAAGTTAAAAAGTGTTTAGGATTTAAAGCTTCAGATCTTTTAAGCAACTATTTACAAAATTACTCCTGGTGTTTACCGAAATTTTACTAGTTTCCTTAAGAGCCATATATCTCTTGAAAAAGTTCTCTCTAGTAAAGTTAAAAACAAATCATATATATGGTAGCATAATCGATTGAGATGAATCGCCAAATACACCAAGGTCTGAGGTTCTTTCAACAACCCTACCCAATGTGTTTAAAGAGAACGGGAAAGACGAGATGAACGAAACAGGTCATACTTAGCGTGGGTCAACCAAAAGTTTACAGTAAAATGATAAAGAGTGCATCTCAAAAGTCTACAGTAATATAAGACCATCTCAAGAATAGGAAAAACCTTTCTTTGAGAGATGATAAATAACGATCAAGACATCTTTGATGCACAGCATGTCCGCAGGAAGAAAGGTAAATCCCATCACAATCCAAGGGGCCAAATCCATCACATGCCGGTAGTGATACACTTGTCTCTGGCTGTGAATTATTACTATGAGAAGGTACATTTACGGATGCTGATGGATTATCAATTGTTTCCTTTGATACAGAAGCAATGTATTTCCCAAGCAAGAGAGATTCAGTCTGGCTGCTTCTCTCCTGGTTCCTTTCACAAAATCTTACGTCTTTACCATGTTTCACAAAATCCTTCTGCAACAACTTGGTATCCATTTCTTCCCGAACCAGCGAGTACATAAGTTCTTCCACCTTTTCAAGCGAATATGCAGTCTTTTCCCGGTTATCATTAGATGAGCATGACGGTGTAATATTGCTCATTGAAGGGAGGTGTGCTCCAATAAATTCAAGAAAAGCATTAACTTCTGTAGGCTGGCCATCTGAAGCAAAATCTTTTGCTGCACTCTGAATTAAATGCAGTAGCTGAGCTTGTGAAAAACTGTCTGCACTTTTGGTGATAGGCTCCAGATTTTTCTCCAAGGAATACCCTTGTTCCCATGAAGGGGGGGGCCTATGGACGAAACTGAGAAGCTTGGATTTCTTGTTTAAAAAAGACAAGGCAGAAACCAGAATGAGAAGATTACTTTAAATATAACAAAAATATACAACTAAAGGGATTTAATAGAACCCCAGAAATAAATCTCTCAGTGCTATACCTGAAGAAGGATCAAGTAAGACACGGGGTGTTTCGAGTTAACATCATGGCAGAGAGAGCAAACCACTTGCGCAGAATCCTCGGAATCACGCATATCTGAATCACACATTTCTTTGCTAAATTCTAAATCCTCTACACCGTTCTCTGTAGAAGAATCTATGCTTTCCAAAAACTTAGATTGCTGGGCTCTCATTTTTTCCTAAACAGCAAAGAAGATTGTTACAAGAGGTAATTCACAGATCACAGAGCAGTAACAACCCATTATCAGCTCTGTTAACTTATTTGTGAATTGAGATGTCAATCTGGTTCTCAAACAAGACACCTCATCTCAAAATAAAGTAGCATTATACGCAAGTAAGGTTCATACAAACCAAGTTTAATACACGAACATGCTGTGTACATGTGAAAACATGTACCTGATAAGCATATCCTTACTTACAAGCTTATTGATGCTGAAATAGATAGGTAACCTTTCAACGCAAGCACTTAAAATAGAAAACCTCAGTTAGATGTGTTCCATACTCCAACGGTAAGTTTTAGTTGTCAAAAGTTACTATTTTTGTTGTCCCTTTTAGTTTTCAATCTCGTAAATCCGTAGTTTAACTATCACTTTCATTTCCATTTTACCCCTAATTATGCCTCTATCCTTTGATTTTAAGAATAAATAGTAGTACAAATTTCAAGAAAGATGTCTCTTGTACAATGGCATAGTAGCATACTAAAAGCTTCAATCTGATTATTGAATATATGCACATTTTCAGATGTTCAAAGTTGATCGTTTGAACACTTCTTATGAGAAATAAAGGAAATTACCAGGAAAGGAAGGAAATTCATACTCCCTAAAATAATGTTATTTTAATCATTCTAAACCATGCTTCTATGAAATTTGACAATTTCTTAGTTTGTGTGTTTTTCTTAAATTGACAACTGGAGGGAGCATTTTAGATAAAAACTCACCAACATTGCAGCTTGTCTCTCCCGAGCTTTTGCCTTTCGTTTATCACTTTCTGAAGTCAATCCACTAGGACTAGTATCACCGATTGAAGCAGATTCCGCCAGCTGATTGACCAATTCAGGTGCAAGCTTCTGTAGTTTGATAGTGCATCCAGATTCAAGCTCAGCAAACTTTTTAAGTAGATTTTGAATCAAAGATGAGAGATTGAAATTGGAAGTTTCAATAACATTGCTGACCGCTTCTCTCTCATGAATCCTCATCAACAAAACAAGAAGAGATAACAAACTATGATCACCATGCCTTGGTGCGTAAATTTCTTCACCGGCAAGTTCCAAAATAGGAATCACTTCATCCACATAACATGAGCGATCACAAGATCCCCTGTGTGCACAACAGGCATCAAGTGCGAGCGAAAGTAAATGCAGTGCGCACAAAAGAACACCATCAGGAGCCCGTGAAGCAGTTGATTTGTCTGAGAAAACAGAGTAATACAGAACTGCACGGACAATTTGCAGGACTGTTTTACAAGTAGCTATTCGAGCTATTCCACAAAGAGGGTGATAAATTTTCGACCACCTAGGCAGCTGAGAAGTCTGAGCAGATGTATGACAAAACCGCATGTATCTCTCTTCTGCGATTTGCAGATCTCTTGAACTCCAACGAGGATGATATAGATCCAACTCCTTCCAATATTCCAATCGCAGTTTATACATGCCCTGGGAGAAAAATTGGTATCCAGAAGAGCAGTAATATTTGTCAAAAAGATCATATCTTTTATCCCCAATTCATCAGAAGAGGAAGGAAAAAAGAAACAAAAAAAGGAGACAAGATAATCATTATTAGCAAACAAAAACACAGACAGAAACAGCAGACCTGGTTCATCCCCGATGGATTAGAGTACATAGCCACTTTATCCAGTATCTCCTGGAGTTTGTCAAATTTTGATAGCTCGCGAGGAAGAGATTTCACCAACTGACTACGTGTGGCATCCCCAAGGGACAGCTTATACACTAACTCTCTTTGCAAACACTCAGCAGTTGTTAATCCAGAAAACCGCCTTTCTTTTACTATTTGAATGAGAAGAGTGAGCATTTCTTGCACCAGGATTGTCTCATACCTGAAAAATCCACGTTTGGGACACGCATGAAGTAGAGAGAAATTGAGACAAGCTAAGCAAAATAAATGAGAAACAAAATTGCTTGCAAAATGCACAGAAATCGCGAATGCTGTCTTTTCCCTCCTAACAAACCCCCAAGTAAAAAGCAGTTGATTTGAAAATAAAGTAAGATGTAACCAGCTCTAGTTCCATCCCGAGTATTGTCAATCAAAAATCAATTTGTCGCAAAGAAGAGTAGATTGCATTTATTTAGAATTTTTAATCTCGTAAACCACCACCAAGCTCTTTACAAAACCACAATTTACACAAACGTAAAATTAGATTAGGCTGTTGACTGCATCAATCCAGGAATACATCTTACCTATCAAGCATCAGGACTAAATCCTCTATAACAAGAAAATTAAAGTTTTTGCAACAATTATTGAACAACAGCGACAGTGAACTTCACCATCATTTTTCGTTGAGAAACGCAATAGCTCAAACAGAGGCATTTCATCAAAACATTTACAACTCCATAATTAGGAAACACTATGAAACTCCCCATTTTGTTCCAATATTTACATTTCCCGTCCTTTCATTGAATTGACAGAGGATTAATTTGGCTCAAATCCTGTAAACGTCCCCAATGACTTGATCATTCAAAGAAAGAAGCAGCACATAAGCAGCCTCTATTCCACACAAACGTTATCCTGGTTTATCAGTTAGGTTGAAACATCAATTATGAAGATCACAATCATAGCAGATGTTTAGAGTCCTTGAAAAGTTTAATTCCAACATCATTGAAATACTTCTTAAAAGTTCAAATAAAATAGGGCAACAATGTACAATTTCACAACACCCACTGGATAGAGCCCAAGGTTGTTGAAAGCCTAGCCACTACTAAATGTCACAGAGAATCAAACAAAGACCAATAAAAGACTTGCAACTAAAGTCATAATATAATTTATACATAAATCTATTTTTTCTAAGTAGAACAGCCTTGATTGCTTCAGTAATCTTATCCAAATAAAAATAAAACTTCAGATTATGTAGTGGATTTAGAATATAAGTAGCTCCCAGGCCTGCACTCAAGATAAATGAAATGAAGGAACGCACACAACAGATAGGGCCAAATGGAAATCTTGGATGAAGTTATGAACTTGTGAAACAGTCCCATAATAGAAAGATAGGGCGACAGGTTACATACTCACTAGACTTCTCAAGATTCAGTGAAAGGAAATTTGAGAGTCCAAAACGTTCCAAAATTCTCTCGACACAAAGATCAGCTGGAGCCAATGTAGCACAACATTGCAACAGAAACAGATCCAGCTCCAAACCTTGTTCAGACCTGCATCAGGAAATTCTCCAAAATGAATATGCTCAAGTAAGCAAGTTGCTTCCAAATGTCATAGATGAACTTAGGGACTGTATTAGAAAAAGACAGCACATACCAGCGAACTGACCTATACCACTCGCACGATAATATAGCAGCATCTCCATTTTTTCGCCACATTCCAGCATGAACCTCTGCACAGAACACCCTGATCCGCAGCGGATGCTCCATGACAAATGCAGAAAAACCATAAGGGTGGCAACCGCCTAAAATATGACCGAAGAAGTCTTGATTCATAGTTGATGGAGTATCGTCAGAAGTAGCACTCGTCATATTAAACAATGCAGATTCACCATAACACTTCCTTAGTGATCTCTGTAAAAGCATTGAGAGTAACCTATGCAATGGAATGTGAACAGAAATATCCTGAGAACTAACGTCATAAACTATATTCGGCCAATCAGACAAACTAAGAACCCGAAGGGCTTCCAACTCAGAGGCATATTCCCCCTCCACTGGACCGTCATCAGAACCACCGGTACCGGTATCTTGTCCCACACTTTGTCCAGACTCCACGTCAACACCTAAGTTAAGACTACTATGAACAGGTACAGAAACTTCACTCGAACTTGAAAGCTTACTACTAGATGAAAGAGAGTTAGATGATCTGAAACTATATCTGCCTCTTCTCAACTTGGACAGAGTTCTCCTCAGTGCAGAGCTATTACTTAGTTTCAGAGGTAAGATGCTGAGGGGAGACTCTGAGGTGTTTTCTATGCCCAGCCAATTCTCAATAGCTCTCAAGCATTCATATGTTAACCACAAAACAGACAATGGAACAGGAAAATTGTTAGGTTTTATTTCGGCAAACTTCAACGAGTGATCCAACAGATTCCTTCCTGTTATGCTACTAACAGAACTCTCCTGTGATGTCCTTCCAACTTTGGCATGCCTTACATTGTCTTGGTCTTCAATCTCTTGTCGATAAGTGTCAGAAAAGCCTTTTTCGTCAGTGTGTGTATTACCACCGATGGAAAATGCTCCACCAACTAAAAGAGAATGAATGTTTGCAATAGAGTGGACCAGAACAAAAGGCAAATGAATACTCTCATTTTCTTCTTCTATGTGCATGCCTGTTTCTCTCTTTTGAGGGTTCATCCCTTGTACAAAAGCCAAGAGTTTCATCCATGTTCTTGATATATCTCGCCTCTCGCGAGCCACATACATGGGCACGACAGAGTGGCTCATCACAAATCGAATATCCTCAACCACACGAAGAGTAGTTTCATACAGATTTGCCCACTTGGTCACCTGCAAATAGACCAGATTCATTCAGAAAAATTACCACACAGATAAAGATGTAGATTGATGGAAACTGTTCTATAATAGAGAATCAAACTAGTCAAGGAAACAAAAATCACAGACCTGGAGTCGACCATCTACTCCAGAACAGGAAATGAAAATATCTTCTAAACAATCCAGAAGTGTGGCTAGAAGGTTCATTTCCTTCACGAGACGTGGAGTTAGAGTAGGCACTGTAAGAATTTGCACTGAGAATGTTGACAGCAATGAATACTTCTTAAAAGTATTATCACTGTTCTCCCTAATAGCTTCAGTCACAATTGTTGGATAATAGCTTAAAAGCACTTTTGCAAACTCGTATTTGAATTGGGGTTCGCCTAGCAACTTCAGTAATAACTCATGCAGCTTCTTAGAAACATCACTGCTAAGGAATCTTTCTGCTCTGATAAGAACATCCAACAAACCAGTTGAAGAAAAAACCCTTCCTGAAATAAAACTAAGCAGGCTTTCACTAAATTTACAGAATTCCAAAAGCATAGCTACCAGGGCAGATGTCAACTCCTCTGCAACCTTCTTCAGCTCAGGAACACGGTCATCACCTTTAGGACTTTCCTCGCGGATCTTATCTGTAAAAATCAGCTTCCTTTTCCAATAACTGAGCAAGGAATCCAGAACAGGCCCGATAGAGTCAGCAAACTCCTTAGAAAGGGGTTGTATCTGTTCGGCTCCTTTATGATTCGAACAGAAACCCTCACGCTTCCAAGCTGTAACATCTCCACAATCACAGCAACCACCACCTGTGTAGATAATGGAGTAGTCATGATCTTTGTGGTTCCCATCCTGGAAACAGGGAACACAAATTGCACATGTCGGATCATGCTCACACGTTCTACATCTGTATGCAACATCATTGTCCCCCCAAACAGCGCCACAAACACCACGTTGACCGACGTTCATCTCAGATAGGTGCTCCAAAGCTAGTTCTGGCTCACGCTCAAACATCAACCAGCGCAACCAAAACATACTTTCAGCATATAAATCTTTAATTGTCGGACCTGTCATATTTGTAGTTGTCTCGGCCTCGGCTACTGAAACGGCCTCAATAGCCTCCTCCTCAGTAGGCAAGATAGCAGAGACTATTTCTGACATTTGGAACATGTGACTCTTTACATAAGCAACTAATCCAGGTTGTTGTCGGCCAACATACTCTTCAGGAACTCCGAGTTGTGCAAGTCTCTGAAACATATTTTGGAATAGTAACAAATGTGTACTCTACAAACAGTTCATAATATGAGAACGATAACTGAAAATATATCAGGGCTGGCATCATATAGAAAACCAACTCACTTTTTTTTCTTCTTTCCTTCTTAGAATTAATTAAGGAAAGACAACAAAATTGTATTTCACGTGAAGAAAGAATGGCTAAAAAACATGCAGATCTGAAGGAAAAACGGAGATGTGTAACTGTCAATGCATGTGAAGTGAAGGAGATGCTAACGAAAGTAAAAGGTAAAATTACAAATTTAAAACCGAGGGGATTGAAAAGGACCACATTGAAACATTACAAAGTTTAAGACTAAATGCCCTCAATTATAAAGACAAAATACTCTGCTGGAGCAAGTTCTAATATAAAGTGCTGATTTTCTGTTTACCAGTCGTGACATACCAACAAGATACTTCCTCACCGACGAAGACAGATAAGAGAAAGGTGTCCTACTAATAGTAGCTCAATTCATTGCACAAAGTGCACAAAATCCTTTTGGGTAGTTCTTAAAGAGATTGCTTCCAGTAATATAAAATTGAACAAAACAGTAAACTATAAAGAAATAATATTATCTAACAAGAACAGTCTACCTGCTTGACAAGTGAAATATTTCACCTATGATTTAATATATGAATTAGGTATTATAATATTCATACCAATTGCATCAAGATTTATACTACTGATATTCATACTACTGATATTTATCATTTTTCGTCTTTTATTTATGATTTATACAGTACATCATGTATAACAATATATATGAATATAAAACAATCATATGGAATTCAAAAATTGTAGAGATTTTAGATCTATTGCGTACTTCAATTGATTTGAAGCCACAATATCAAAACGATCTATACAAAAATTATAATAACAAACCTATAATTTTCTTTCAAAATAAATTGGCAGAGCTTCGTGCTGATAACGTATTATAATATAGAGAATGAGAATAGAATTTGGGAGAGAATAAGAGGATTTTGTATATCATATGAAATGAACTAAAGGTCTCTATTTATAGAGATCAAGACCTTTGGTTCATAGGCCTCAACTAGATAGATTGGGCTTGGGGCCCATGGGTCATTCAATTATAACAAATATATAATATTTCGTTTATTATATATTTTTAGTACATTTTCTATACAATGATTAATATATCAGAAAGAAAACGATTCATGATTCTGCATATGACTTTTTTGGTAATTTATAGTCACTCAATCTTACACTGTTCTTTTGTAAGGCTTATTTCACAATTCCCTTATATGAATTGAATAAAATTTATATTTACAAGTAAATTCCACTCAATTAATGTGAGAGAACTGTGAAGCTTACAAATAGCATCATGGTATTGAATTTTCCTCTCATCTATATACATTTTATTATTATCCTTAAAAAAATATGAATTTTGGAAAGATGAAACTCAGGCTGACACGTGGCTCTCATATGGTGCTGCTCCCGTTGGGAAAAATTCTCTATAGAATGAACTTTGTGAGTATTTGTGAACATAAAAACTTACAGAATCTATCTCTAAATAATGTCTAAAATTATGTGAGAGTGGCGTGAGGGCGACCCAATATGCCAGCATTTCCCCTCTTGTTGGTTCTTGCTTATCAGAGCTGGCCCATCAATCCCCGTAAATGTGACAACCTGTCATAGCAGGCTGCATGGGTGACGACGACAGTGGAAATATCGCTTACACAAGAATTCCTTTTCTTCTTTAATATTAAATGTGAGAACTATCTTTTTTGTTTTTTCTAGTATATGGTTTGTGTAGAAATATTTTACTCAATGCGGAAATATATATATTTAAATAAATAATTTGATGGGAGAGCGATGGGTACAAAACTAATTCATATCAAATCTCACAACAATATTACGGAGAGGAGTATACAATATTCTATGAATCAATTCTCTAATTAATAAGAATTGACAACTTTCTTAAATAGGAGTCAAACTTAATAGAATCTCTAATATATCTAGAAAATATAATTTAACTATGATAATACGAAAAAACATAATACAATAAAATTAGTAATTACCAAAACTAAATATTATCCTACTAAATAATAAGTTTGATTTAATAAATCCAACATACCCTCCCTTAAATCAAGCTCGGCAATAAATTCGTTTCAATCCCATCGCGAGCAAAAATCTCCATTGCATGTGAACAATTTGTGCTACACCAATTGAGAAGTAACTTTCTTCTTCATATGAGAAGAAGACAAAATCTTGTAC
>JAOWBF010000001.1:9040238-9050860 GCA_028566175.1 Vinca major
GTGTACTTATAGTTAAAACAGAGTTAATATATTGATTGAGCCATCACTAATCTGCCCTGTTCCCACCACATGATTGGCATTAACATGAGTAAGTGTTGATTTCTTATTTAGTACTTCCTCCATTCTCATTTAATTGTCAGTTAGGAGATCGATATGTATCCAAATTAATTGTCGTTTAAAACTCTTTTATTAGTTGTCAACAATTTATTTCAATTATATCCTCGACAATTCTTTTATTTGCCGCCCCTGCCATCTTACTTTTCCATTTCTTTTCTTATGCTATAGAAGTGAGAGAGGGTAATATTAGAAGTTTCAATAAAAATGAAAAGTCCTTAATTTTATAAAATTGTCCAAAAAAATTTATATTTAAGAATGGAGAGAGTAATATTTGTCTCAATGAAAAAACAAAGCGTAGAGACATTGCCACACCAGAAAGGACCCATATTTCCCTTCTGCTCAAATGCTGATGCGGCAATAACTGGACCAAGTAACATAGAGTTGGGTAGGCCTGTCAAATAGGCCACATGAGTCGACTTTGACTAACCCGAGCTCGACTTGCCTTTTAAACACTTGAAGAACTCAAGTTCGACATAGCCCTTTCGAGCTCACAATGAACCTGCTTGAACTCAGCTCTAACGAAGTTCTCTTAGAAAAATAATGAGCAATAAACGTATGAGGAAATTGGAACTAGTGTTAGAATTTGCTACGGAATGGTCGAAGTGTTTCCTATTACCATTGGGGCAGCAATAGTTAGGTTCTGCCCCAATCCAATAACTATATTATCTCCCTTGTTAAGATAATTCTTTAGGAAACAGAACCCCTTATCTTGAAGATCATGTAACATGCTTCTCAAGATTCAAGATTAGCAAGGAAATGAGGGCAATAATATGAATCAACCAAAATGCAAGTAAGTATTGAACAACTTCACTAGTGGAATCAACTAAATTAGTATAGAACCTTAACAATTTTATGAGGATAATGCAAATAAAGGAGCAGGCAATGCCCAGAGAATCACCCCCAAGCTAAGCTGTTCCCATTTACAAAACACATACGTTCCCCATAATGACTATGCCGGAACAATATCTGGGGCCAGTGGTGGCGAGCCAGCATCCTGTTCAGACTTACGTTCATCATTATCTTTATTCTTTTTGATTTCTTTATCTTCTTCTTCTATAAAACCTTGCTTGAATCTATCATAATTAGTAGGTTCGTCATTCTTAAATGGTCGTTCACCCAGTACCCGGACCAAGTCTTCTTGATGCAAGACCTCCTTCTCAAGCAATAGTTCAGCAAGCTGAGCAACATGTTCCTTGTGCTCCTCTATCAGTTCTACCGTGCGAGTGTATGCCTTACCCACCCACTCTCTCACTTCATTGTCAATAATAGTGCCAGTCTTGCTGCTGTAGGGTTTACTCATTTCAAAACCATCTTCCCTTTGA
Organism: Vinca major; assembly: GCA_028566175.1. Lineage (NCBI taxonomy): Eukaryota > Viridiplantae > Streptophyta > Magnoliopsida > Gentianales > Apocynaceae > Vinca > Vinca major. Next base: position 9,041,678 of record JAOWBF010000001.1, read on the forward strand.
GGAAAGGAAAGAAGGCCAACCTTGTCACTGAAACCATAAACAGCCACTTGAGCATACGTCATTTTGGTAACTTTCTCTAGATCATTTTGGGCTCCTGTTGAGATCTTCCCGATCAAAACCTACTCAAAAACACGATAAACAATTCAAGGGAATGTTGCTTGTGAAATTAGTTGATGAAATTTTATCTGATGCACAACTGATAACTCTGTTTTCATGAAAGATGGTTCACAAATTGAAGCTTCCAGTGTTTACGCATACCTAGTAGAGCTTTGAACATAATTCCCGAACATACATATATACATCTCTTTTGGGGTCACGGGACAATGGAGGGAGGTGTTACTTAAAGTCAAGTGACTCAACAAAATGGTTAACCAAATAATATAATCAGTAAAGTGCAAACTTCAAACTTCTCGAGTCAGAAAGCAATGCAGTTAAAACATCACCAGTAAAAGTCCAAAGAAGTGTGCATACAAGCATTCAATACGCCAGCTTTAATTCATATTGACAGAATCTAAATTATAATAAGGTGATCCTAGTTTTTTCTTTGGGTGGTGGAATTACGTGGTGATCTCTCTCTTACAGATTCATGGTAGGAAATAACTCTGGCTGGTATTGACTCACTGTTCACAAAAGGAAAATATCCTGTATTTAGGTTTTCTTTCTTCTATATCAGGCCTCCATTTAGTGCTTACAATTACTTTTTCAATCCTAAGTTGAATTGCTTCTTCATCGCAAATTAGCACATTTAAAAGTGGAGACGCTCATCATATTTATTGCCCTCTCCAAAGACACCAGACACCAGCACAAACAAAGTTAAAAAAAACTTTGATCATCTTTGAAGAACAGTAAATAAATTCACCTGCTCAGCAGCTCTACCGCCAAGTGTCATGCATGTCATATCAAATAGTTGTTCTTTGGTCATCAGAAGGTTCTCATTAGGTACATACTGAGCAAAACCAAGAGCTGCAGTCCCACGAGGAACAATTGTCACTTTAAGCAGTGGTTCTGCATGTTCAAGGAACCAACCAGCAACAGCATGACCAGATTCATGGTAAGCAACAGTTCGTCGTTCTAACTTGCTGATAACCTGCAGAAAAGAATGCAGGACTCCTTTTATCTTTATTTTCAAAAGAAAAAAAGTGTGCAATGATAAATACGAAATTGACAATTTGTGAAGAAAGACACAACAACCAATTACACATTGAACACGGGATTTTTCCTTCCGTTTCTCTGCAGTTGACACTAAATGGACTATCTTATTTTGTGATCAATCTAAGTTTAATGGTTAGCTAGCATATAAACCTTTCCAAGTATAATACATTTCCTCTCCAAGAAAAGCGAATATCATTTTCTCTCTCAAATGCATTATGATAAAAAAACAAACTCACCAAAGCTACCCCACACGGCTAAAATCTGCCAACCAATAGAAAGAAAACAGGCTGTAACTCTAGAAATCTTAGTAAAGAATAAGAGAAAAGCCTCTTAACTTCACGGGGATAGTAAACTGTGGATGTCACTAGATTATGTCACACAGCCAGATTTACAGATAACTTTCTATAGACCCTGTTGACAATAAAATTACAACTCGAAGACATGAAACCAACTGGAGTGAGAGATCCATGCCAGAAATTTTAAGAGACTCAGAATATAGGAATCCACTGGAATTTTTAGACTCAGAACACAATAATAAAATATAAACCCCCAAGACTAAAGCAAAATTATAAGATCATTGCTAAAATTACATTAGAGTTCAAACATTTAATATGACTATCTTTCACGCGTGGAAAAATTTCATTCAACTCTTGTTTCCGAGGACACACTGAACCGAACACAAATACTAACAAATTAACAGTTGATCATGAGGTAATATCTGAATCACCATGACAATTGTCCAAATCAGTTACTAAGCTGCAAAAGTATAGGATCTGGCAGAGGTGAAAAGGAGACAAGAAGATGGCACACACATACCTTATTTTTCTTCTCCAGGCCACCAATAATTCTATCTATGGCAGCCTCAAAATGTTGCATGGTGATCAATGTACTGTCAGTCCTGGCAGCAATTAGAGCAGCTTCATTGCAGACATTAGCAATGTCCGCTCCAGCAAATCCAGGAGTCAGGGCAGCGAGCCTTTGGGAGTAAAATGATGCATCTTGATCAAGTCTTAACTTGTTCAAATAGATTCTAAATATCTGGTCCCTCCCCTTAATGTCAGGTTTATCAATGGTTATCTGACGATCAAACCGACCAGGCCTCAACAGGGCTTTGTCCAGAATATCAGGCCTATTGGTTCCAGCAAGCACGACAACTCCAGAAGTGGTTCCAAATCCATCCATTTCTACAAGCAACTGATTTAATGTGCTTTCACGCTCATCATGGCTTCCAGAAAAGCCCCCACGACCCCTTGCTCGGCCAATAGCATCTATCTCATCAATAAAGATTATACTAGGTGCACACTGTCTAGCCTCCTGAAATAAGCTCCTCACTCTTGCTGGCCCAACTCCAACAAACATCTCCATAAAATCGGACCCAGAAATGGATAAGAAAGGTACATCAGATTCCCCTGCGGTTGCTTTAGCTAAAAGTGTCTTTCCTGTTCCAGGAGGACCAACAAGAAGAGCACCTTTTGGGATCTTGGCTCCCAACTCCTCATATTTCTTAGGGTTCTTGAGGAAGTGAACAAACTCCATGATTTCTTGCTTTGCCTCATCACAACCAGCAACATCTTTGAAATAAACCTATACAACCAAACAAACATTTAACCGAAAAAGTATGATGATTAAATTTAAAAATGAACAGATCAAAAGTAGATGAAATTAACAGAGGATCCACCTTATTTTTTGAATTTTTATCCAATTTTGTGACGTGTGCTTTTCCAATGCTAAAAATTCCACGGCCACCCTTTCCACCGGGGCCTCCCACACCAAGCCCACCTTGCATTTTCCGGCCCATGTAGAAAAGGGACCCTAGAAGTAGTATTGTTGGTGCGAACCTCATCAATTCCTGGAACCAGTTCATCTCGGAATTATAGGTTACAGGAACATAATTATGGGGATCAATACCCAGTGCCACCTGGGCTTCCTCCAACTTCTCCTCAAAGGTATCAACACTACCAATAGTAAAGTAGTATTTATACTGGCTGACATTTCTTTTTGAATTACCATTAATAGGATCCTGACCACCATTAACAGTCTGATTCATGCCAGGTGAAGGTTCCTTCACATAAACTTTGGCCAATGACTTATTTGAGACTACAATGTGATCGACAAGACCAGGTTCAAGTAGCTTGGTCTTGAACTCTTGGAAACTAATCTGGAAATCAAATTTGAAAGTTACAAAAAAAAACAATTAGGTAAAGGCGTGATAGAAAGTACAATGTAATTTACTTGAGAAAACATTTTAAGAGATGTATTTCTAGAAGTATATGGCTGATTTTGAAAACTGATAATCAAGTGACTTAAATCACGTTAGATTTATAAGCCAAATAACATGTTTTTTTGTCTTAACAAAGCCGAAAGAGACAGCAACTGTAAGTTTACTTGAACATTTTGCAACGTCAGTCACTGCACAATGAAATATTCATGGCAAAGAACAAAGAGCCCAGAGAAGAACATGATTTCTAAGGTTTTATACTTTCATAAGGTAGCTCCTTTGACCCATCTTCAGAGCAGAAATTTCATATTTGACCAATGTCTAAGGAGTTTAACAAATATTACTTTCATGTAAAGCTAACTGCTAAACTTCAGTGATTTATCTAAACAAATATGCTAATACAGTTTCAATTGCAACAACTGCTAACTTTATGAAGCATCTTTCTCTTCTGAAAATATTTTAGCCGATAAAAGAATAAAGAATGCACCTGCTTTTGCTCACGGGGAGTCAAGAATGTTGATGAAAGTACAAATGCAAGAAATACGAATGGTGCAAGCACATTTATTTGATACGCTTTGGGATCTTGGGAATTCCCTTGTTCACCACCACTTGATTCATCTATCATGATCATGAAAAAGTAAATAGATGCTTTTATATGACACAAGGATAATGGAAGAAAGCATACAACAAGAAAAAGGAAACAGTAACATTAATTCCAGAACCTTGGTCCAAATTGAATTCCAAGAAATAGTCCCTTTTTCTTGCTTCCATCATTAACTATTGAGGTTCAATTAAAAATCACCACGAAACAGCGGATTGCATACCTTTAGCTCCTTCTTTCTTGTTATTATTCCCTTTTGGAATTTCCTTTTTGTTCTTGGGATAATACTTCTCATAGTCTACATAATCACATTTTTAAAAATACTATGATTAATAACTGGACAGCCATCAATCCAATACAAACAAAATAGATTAAATGAAACTATTAGTAGCTCCAAATAAAATAAAAAACATTACTTGGAAATCACTTACTTCTCTTTTTGGGTGCCTCATTGCAGAAAAACCTCCGGAGCCTAGGATTTAAAAATACAGAATTAAACTCAAATGAAAATGCATTGTTAGCAATCTGTTTTCCTGGCCTGATTGATGATGTTAAATAGCTCTTAACAAACCCTAATCCGCTCTCGCTGCCGGCCCGCGACCCCAATTCATTGGAAATCACAGTCTCCAATCCATTATTACAACCAGTGCCGTAAACAAGCTTCTGCAAAATTCATAATTTAAACACGTTCATAATCCAAAAAAGGAAATTATTACAGTGAAAAAGAGGAAAATCTTCTTTCAAATTGAGCTTACTCTGCTAAATGCGGAACGAGACGAGGTAGAAACAGCTCGAGAAATTCGTGAAAACATCATTGATCAGATGTCTGGAACATGGGAGTTCGATCGAACAGGTAATAAAATCTATAAAAATTCTTCGTCGTCGTCCGATCAATCGATCAAATTAGGTTTCAAATTTAGGTTATTTGATCAAAAACCTAAAATTCGTCGGTTTTAGAAATACGGAATATATATAACAAATTAGGGATTAAAACGCAAAGTTCATATACAAATTGGAAATTATAATCGTGGGAAAACCGGGAAAAAGGGGGGAAAATGGGATTGTGATGAATTTACGCACTTGACCTTTTGAGGGGAAGTTAAGTAGGGGTAGATTGGGATATTTGTCATTGCGTATGTGGCGTGTGGATAAGACACAACTTGGATTCTAGAGCCGTCAGAAATATAGAAGGCCCATATTTGATAAATCAATAGTGGACTATATCCTCTTCAACACTTCGGGCTTTAAGTATGTAACTTTTGGGCTTTCAAATAAATGACCCAATTTCCTCAGCCCTTGCATAGTTGCATGCAGTGGATAAATGAAGGGCCCTAACATTTTTAAACACTTTTTTTATAGTGCAAAAATATATTCCGACACCAACACAAGTTAGCTCACTTGATAAAAATTTGATACGTTCTTATAAAAGTCAAGTGTCCAATTCCTGTTATCGGCGCGAGGACTGTGTTGTTGGACGCTTGGTAAGTATGTACGCTTATAAGCGACCTTTGATCTCTAGAGTCTGTCTGGCTAGTGGTGATGACTAGAAGCGAATCCACCGAAACTTTTTGTTTAAAAAAATATATATTCTGACCTTAAATGAATTTTGCATATTTAAGAGTAAATGTTGGTTCCGTCTCTATTTGTGTGGGAAGTTTTCTATTTATTAACTAGCATTATTTAAAATAAAATAATATTGGTACAATAATTCTTTTTTTTAAAAAAGTACAATAATTGAGTATATGATTAGTATGTTAGCGAATTAAAGCTATGGTTGGATTGAAGTAGAGGCAGGGATGAAGACGGGCGAGATTTTTAAAATTATTATTAGGTATAGTAAATTTTATATGTAGTTTAAAATATTTTATCAATTTTTCCCTCGAGATATTTTATTTTACCTTTTTATATATTATTTGATATACTGTTACAGTTTTGCTTCCAACTTCAAATTTTTGGAAAAGTAAAGGACGATAATGAGAGAAAATATAGGAGATAGGATGAGGGGGAAATTGATGATGAGTCATTATGCTGTTTGGATAATTGTAATGAGATAAAGAAGATAGATTTATCCGTCAACTATAGACGAAGACCGGACTGGGCCAGTCGTCTTCGAGATTTTTTAGTTTTTTTACTAGATATAATAAATTTTATAATATGTATTTCGAAATATTTAATTTAGTTCATCATCAACATTTTTTTTGCAGTTTTTATATGTAGTCTTGACATACTACAATTTTTTTCCCAATATAAAAGTTCTGCCTTCGCCTCTCCTGTCAACATATTTGTCCTCATCGCGAATATAAGCAGTTAGAGTTATAAAAAATTAGTCGATGCAAAAAGATTCATATCAAGATTCCCTTCCATTTAAAATTTAATTAATAAAACAAAAGATTATGATATTGCGAATACATAATGGTCTAGTTGTTGAATGTTATACGAGAATTACTATTAATATTAAAAGAAAATACAGCGTTCCAATAAATACAACATATGATCAAACGTAGGAACCTTATTTTATACTAACTCAATAATTCTAATAATAAATCATATGTTTATGTTCTAATAGCCAAATCCTGAAGGAGAATCATCTGGAGACCACCACGAAGTAGTACTACTACTTATGAATGGTTTTCTTACAAACAATGGTACAACATCTTCAAGCAAGCCCTGTGAATTGGATCCTCTGTTCTCGAATTCTTGTTCAAATTCTCCAATCGTTTCCACTATTTCTAGGCTGGAATTGGATGATGGGCTTTCTCTTGATTCATTATTATTAATCTGTTGGGCTTCCTGGGCCTGGACTTCTGGGCCCATTGTTTTATGCTTCTTCTGTGGTGAAGAATTGTCTAATGGATATTGTTGTTGGTTAAGAAGGAAAAATGGATATGCAAAATGGAGGTGAAGCCCTTCGTAGGTGATGATTAGTGTGTCCGGATCTTGGCTGGATCTTTCTACTTGCTTTTTCGCGGCACATCTTGGATTTGTACATCTGTAATAGCTCCTACATACATTTTGTTTTGGTAGAAAAGCGTTAATATATAAATAAATAAAGGAGCTTCGTAGCCCGTAGAGTATGGAACAAAATTGTTACAATTAAGCCTATCTGATAATACTTTTTGTCCATATCTTACAACTAACGGCTAACAAAAGAATGGATATAGATAGAGATACCTGAAATAGTCCACACCACTAGGTGATTGACAAAAAAAGCTCCTACATACATTTGCTACACAAACTTAGGATGGAAATAAAAAGTCCTTGTAGTTTTTTTTCTTAAATACGAACAGACGAAAATGTAAATCGAATACAAGATTTATTGTCTGATAAGAGAAAATTTTATTAAAGATATGATCTATTTGTGTTGATTCCTAAATCACACCGTCTTGACATGTTTATGTTATGAAATAAAGTTTCATGACTCCAAAATTAATGATTGAAACTTTATTTCATAACAGTTTATGGCGGTGTTACTTGTGTCCGTATGGTCAATAAGTGTAAAAGTTGTGCAAGTAGAGCAAATGAGTACAAAATTTTTGCAATTATGAGAGGATTGTGGATCCATAACCAATGAGTCACGTTTAGAATAAAGTTTATCTCGATAAAAAGTGCTTATGGCCAATAGATACGTCCACTTGTGGTATTTGATTTCAAAAGTTATTAAAAGTTAAAATTATTTGTCTGAAATTTGAAATGTTACGTCCTTAGATCATAATTATGTATGCATGTATTAAGAATGAAATAAATGCAAGGATTGTTAGTCTTTTGATTGCTACCTGGGATTGGGGCTATTCTTGATAGACTTCTGACCATATTTCCTCCATTTATACCCATCATCAGCCATTCCATTGTCACAGCTCTTGATTTTCAAAGTATATCTATAGCTATTATCATGATCCCTACTCATTAATTCTCTTTCCAATGTCGAAATTCTGCATCAACGGACAATAAAATTAGTATAAAAACGACAGTCAAGAAAGATTAGTGTACTTAACGTAACACTTCTGATTCACAATAATAAATTATAAATTCGTCAATCTTTCTTGCGATAATAAAAGTTTTAGAAAATAAAAATGATGGGATGGCTAGAAAATAGAAATACATACCTGGTTTGTGACATTTCTTCTTGTTGATTATTAATAGTATAATTGGAAAATGTCAAGGCACTTTCAATATCTCCAAGTGTTGGACCTGAGTATAGTTCAGACACAAGATGATTTACCGGTGAATCATTCAACTCTCCAGAGATTGATTCCATTGCCAATTGTGGTATTAAGAACAATTGCGAATCATCGATAAGTTCCCTAACCAGTTCATCATTGGACCAATTAGTATTTTGAAGTTGCTCCATTTTTTTTTAGTTTTTTGTAATGAACTTATAATGTAGGAATATATATTAAGGTAGATGTTAAGGAAAAAGATGAAGAGCAAAAAGGTTATGAAATATTGAAAACAAAAGGGTTGGGTGGGAGGTGGAGCAGATGTTTTATGTATTTTTTTTGGAAACCTTAGGGTTGGTAGTTCATGGATTGCTTGTTGTTATCCAATATTTATATTTGGACTTTTGGAGATGAGAAGGTAATGATGCATGATGATGTAGTAATTATATTTTTCTACTATTACTAGATTGACTGTTTTTATAAGATTTCTACAAATGTCAACATTTACAATTCTTTAGTAAGTTCTTCTACAAAGTGCTGCATTAATTTCATAAATTATGATGCTTCTCTCATTATTCACCCCTCTCCCTTTGAGGGTAACAAGTTGGTCCAATGGATAGTCACTCTTTATCGAGATCTCCAGAGAAGTCGGGCATGAATTTGACTCATTGATTCTAACTTCATATTTATTTTACAATGGCCAAGAATATTTATTTAATGACCCCCACTTATGTAAACAGGAGGCTGAAAATGTGAGAAGGATGTATGGCTAGGGTTGATGTTTAAAGTCCAACCCTCAATTTCCCTTGATTATGTGTTTAAATATCACTAACGTTGGATTATGTGTTCAAATCTCCAAACGTGTCGTAGGTGTAGAAATTCCCATCTCCCCACCATGAAAAGGAAAAAAATCTCTTTTAGAATTACAATTATTTTAGAATAGACTAAAATAAAAAATTTAACTGTTAGATAAAAAATAAACGGTTAAGAATAAGTATAATCAAATACCCTCTACACTATGACATATTTGGCTTTTGGTGGTACTGAATAAATAC
>JAOWBF010000001.1:9146767-9160172 GCA_028566175.1 Vinca major
GCTGCACTCCGTGGTCTTCTGGACCTTGCACGAGACAGAGTGGATGAGACAGGTGGCACTTGCTCTTCAAGTGAAAATGACGGGAAACTTAAAGAAATTCTTGAGGAGCGTATTAAAGATATCAGTGTAATGTCACCTGAAGACCTCGGGGCTGCTATGGAAGAAAGGCAGCTTGTTGATGCCCTTTGGAAGGCCAACTACAATGAACCTTCATCTCTCCAAGAGAAGGGACTTCTTTACCTTCCCGGAGAAGATGCACCGCCACCTGATGTTGCTAGCAAGCATTTTGAACCACCTCTTCGAGCCTGGGCTGCTGCCAATAGGAATCCCGATGTAAAAGCCACTGAAGAAAAGAAAGCACCCCCTCTATTGTTGGGGGGACTACCTCCCGCTGATCATTGAATAACTCGAGTAATCCTTCTGTATGAAATTGCAGGAATTCATGTTAAAACGCCGTTAAGAGGTGTTCTCTTCAGTTGGATGAGGTACAATTCCTGCATTTCATGGGAGAGCAGTCTTGATGGTCATGCAAAGGATTTAAGGAATATGATACTAAACTGAATGTAATAATTCTGTCGTCGACTTTCTTAGTTCTTGTATTTCACGATCTTTCTATACTTTTTGGCCTCGGGGGTAGTCGGGAACAATGAAATAACTTTTCTAAAGCAAGAATGAGGTTGAATGTTACACAACCTTGATGTTGAATGATTCTGAATGCCGTTAATGGCTAAATTAACCCTTTTCCCCTTCTAAATGCATAAGAAAAATCATAGACGAATTCAAATGCTCCTGGATATATTTTTTTCCCCTCGCTTTAGAAGAAATTCTTCTACTGCTAATCATAGAAAATAGAGAACTGCAGCTTTCCTTGTTCATCCTTCTTTACTTAATAAGTTGCAAGTTGCATCTGTCATAGTATGAGAAACTATTGGCGATTTAAATTCTATACTCGCGAGGGATAATTGTTGCAAACAAATACATATTCGAGAGCGATAATTGTCGCATGTTTGCAGGAATTTTTGCACGTAAGTTATGATTACCTGACTGAATTAGTGGAGCCAAAAGCCAAAAATGACTGGACAATGGCACTAAAACAAGAAAAAGATTTCAAGTTGCATCCTTAAAGAGATAATATTAGCATCTAGTTGAAGATTAAGGACAACTTAAAAGTAGGAATCAAAGAGTAGCCTTTTTTTTAATCAAAGAGTAGCTTAATGATTGAGGTTACTCCTTGTCTGGACGAGGTATTGGGATCGATTCTCACTTCTCCCTCCCCCAATAAAAAGAAAAGAAAAGAAAAAAAAAGGACAACTCAAAATATGAGGTGCAAATTGATTTACGCTACTTTTGATTGGACCATATTAAAATAATTCCATTCTTTAAGGAGCTAAATATACAATATTGAAAACTCCAAGTGTATCGGAGAGAGAATCACAAGACCGATCAGTAGTCTTTTGGTCCGCCGTTAAAATGTTAGTAGAAATTTATCAAAGATTCCGTTACCATGATGCGTTTAGCGGCAAAGCTTCCGAAGCTCCCGGCTCCTATGCGGAACAGCCAAAGTTCCGATATCAGTCGTCAGATGAGATTTTGAACGACCATTCTCTCTCCTCAAACCACCGCCGCCGCTTCCGCCACCACATTTCAGATTTTTCTGTAGAAACAATCAAGCTGATAGTTTTTTCCGTCTAATCCAGTTGCCCTCCAGATGATAAATAATGCCCTTACTCTTGCCCGTTCCCAAAAATCAGGTCTTTTTTTCTTCTCGAAAAATCTCTTCTCTATCATTTCCAGATAATTGTTTATCTTGTGATTAAATATCCACTTCTCTGTGTTGGGTAAATCAGAGGCAATAATACATGCGCGCAGGGGAATTAAAATAAAGTACTACCTCAATTTCTTAACATTAATCTTTTAGGATATTTAGCGAAAATTAAAGAAGTAAAAAATAAAGTGCTTTGTCAGTCAAAATATAAATATTACTCTTAATCAGATTAAGAATTGTATACCATTACTTTTATTTAATAGAGTAATATTGATATTTTGACTGACAAATTACTTGAGCCTATTTTGGCTACATGTGCTAAAAGACATATATTAAGGAATGGAGGGAGTAAAACAGAACAGAACAGAAGAATATTGAATATTGAGTTACTAGTTTTCATTTTCAGATGATTATTTTACTAGTGTCCCCAATTGAATTTTGTATTACATTTTGCTGTGATAATATCCAATTTTCTTCTATGATGAATATGTAGATGAGTCGTATGCTCAAGGTTTGTTGGTGTTGGAACAGTGCCAATCCACTCAATCAGACGACAATTCTAAAGGAATGGCTCTACTGGCCATGTCTACTTTGCTATATGAGAGGTTTTTTTTGGTGTGTTCCATATCGCGTAATTAGCACTTAGGATACTCTGTAACACTCATTTAACAGTCCCAATTATGGTATGGTTGATGAGTTTAGGATGTTTAGCTTCTTTAATTAAAATATATGAACTAAAGTTCAGATAATTAGAGTGCTATTGAGAGTCTTGTAACAATCCTAATTATAGTATTGTCAACGCTTAGGGTGTGTAGCTTCTTTAATTTAAGATATTTGAATTAAAGTTTTTTTATAATTAGTGTGGTATTGAGAGTGTTGCAATGGTCCTATTTATAGTATTGTTAAGCTTCTTTGATTTAAAATATATGAATTAGATTTCTATAATTAGAAAGCGATAGAGAGTGGATCCAAATCAACAAGCACTGTAAATATTACCTTTCGAGCTTACAAATTATCATATAGGACTGTCACTCCTTTCTCTTTTGGTGATCTTTTATTTTTCTCTTGTTCCCGCATTAGAGGAAATTTTGTGGAAGCCACTGAGAAGCTCCAGTCAATTCAAGATATAAGCTCTTCTTCTGTAGCTGTGAGAGGTAATTGACATCTTTAAGTGTGGTTATTCTCGTTGGTTAGTGGATTTATATTTGATTGTGGCAATGGTTGGTTGGATGTGTTTCATCTATGGGTGTTTGATCCAGTTGCAGCAGCAGAAGCTCTTGTGGGACTGGACTTAGAACAGGGTCGGGTATGATCTCCGAAAACATTTTCACCTGTTGTGATTTGAGTTTATTTTAAGTATTGTGTTTAGAATGAGTTGCGTTGCTTGAGTTCTTCTTTTTATATAGTCGTGATTTTGCATAGGATTCTGCATCAATTCTTGCAGAGCTATGTTTTCGACTTATGGAAACTATCAAACTTGAACTTGGAGGTTCGGATGGGTTGGATGCTTTAGAAGCTCGTTTCCAGGTCTGTAAAAGGCCTCATCAAGCTTGTCCGGGGAGATTTTGAATCTGGTAGTGGGCTGTAAATAGTGCTTAACATAATTATGTTTCTGTTTGTTACTTTGTTCAGGTACCTAACTCTGTTATTTTTTTGCAGCTAACTCATTCTTTCAAGGGCTTCAGGATGATAAGGCTTGCACTGGTAAAGTTTCTCCTTACAAGACATCATGGTATTGTTTTATCATACATTGTATTGATTTTCTGATCTATAGGCAATGTTGCACTATCTTATGCTGAATATCTTCATGGCTGGGGGGAACTTCCGAATGCAAAGGAATAATACCAGAAGGTGATTCAGGGGAATTTGGATGCTTTTGCAGCTTGTAACATGGCAAAGGATGAAGTTCTGTTGGCTGCTACATGTGGCTTAGGGCAACTGGAAGCTCATTCAGGGTACAATTGTGATTACTTGTGAAGTTGTCTGGTAGAGATATCAACAGCGACGCACACTGACTTTTCCTTTCTTAAATGTTTTCTTCTAGAAATTTCGGCGATGCTGAGGAGATACTTACTGGAGCTCTAAAAAAGGCAGAGGATCATTTTGGTATGTTATTTGGCACTACATGAGTATTTGGTCATGGTTTAAGTATGGCAAATTTAAAGGTTACCCTGACTTAGGATCCCGTCATCCCAAGGTTGGTGTTATTTTGACCTGCATAGCCCTCATGTTCCGTCTTAAAGCAACAATGGAACGCTCAAGCTCTCTTTTGATTCAAGAGGTCAGAAGTTGCCCCTTAATAATTATTACTACGTTCATAAATTTATGAACCATTGCCCTTATCTTCATTGTATATTCTCTTTCTAAAATATCTTTTATGACTAAGATAAACTGAAATATTAACTTGTATACCTTAACATGCAAGAGGACTATACACATAAATGAAGAATGTGCCAAATTTTGCTTAGTAAAAAGAGCTCGAACCAAGTGATTTGTGGGTCAATTTGAGGTTCAAAAACTAGATTTTATTTTCGGCTTGGTTTTCGCAATAATGTTTCTGCAGAAATAACATTATGTGTTAACAAGAGAGATATTCTACACCTACCATGTTTTGGGAATGGTTCTGGCATAAGTGCCTATTGCCGGAGGTTATCTCGAGTTAATTACCTGTTCTTACTACATATCGTGTCTTTAGCAATACATTGATGAATTTCACACATCTGTTTCTATCTGAAACCATTGTTCTCAATGAACTCTATTGTTCTGCAGGGCCTTTATAGGAAAGCGATAGAACTGCTTAAAGCTCCGGCATTAGAAACAGAAAGTATGTGGACTAATATATTCAATTGTTGTAGTTTCTATTTGGTTTAGACTTTCACCGAATCTAGATCCATTCTGATATAGTGTTTACTTTTTGGTCGACAAAGTTACACAAGCAAAGATCTTGAGAAGTGATATAGTGGCCCTCGCAAGAGGTATACTTTAACACACAAATGCTGCAAATAGTTTGAGAAGTAGAGTTGATAGATAGATGTTATGCTTGATCTTTCTTCAATGCTACTCTTGGAATGATACTTTAATCATGTTTGCTTATTGTAGGTGGATATGCAGAAACACTCCGTGTGCTACAGAACAGAAGCAGAAGGCGAACGAATGGAAAATTGGGCAGAATCTGTATGGAAAAACCGCAGATTTTCCCTAGCTGAGGCACTAGAATTGTCCGGGGACTTCTTCCAAAGTGCCAGTCATTGATGCTAGAATATGCAGAGCTCTGTAATTTCCCATCTTTCATTTTGGTAATTGATCCTTGAACTATATAAATAATGGGTGTATGCAATGATAATATCCTGTTTGTAAAAAGCAGATAATACAATAGATGTTGCAGGAAACCCCATTGGGGGGACCTCAGGACTGTTAATACAACAACAACAATTGCATAACCCATTAAATCCCCAATAATTGGGGGTATGGGCGGGGATGGAATGGAGACAGACGAAACCTTGTCAATAAATGCACAAAGTGGCTGATCTCATAATACCATTAAAACAGATGGATTGGAGACTAACCCAACCTTTGGCAATGAGTGCACAAAGTGATTACTCACATATACCCCTGTAACAATGGTCTCTTATGTTGTCGTGTTTGCTATAGAATCATACCCTCAAATCAAAGCCAAAAGACATCAGAGAAGGTAGATCCAAGAACCATTTTTGATTTATGTAACCTCAGGACTGTTAATAATCTAGTGAAATGTTGGTACAGAAGTTACAGGAGAAAAATTATGTGCATTGGAATGATGACATACAATGGGTCTGGTCTCCTTAGATTGGGTCTCAGATTGAGATTCTGGTCTCAATCTCAAACTCAAACAAGACACAATCCAAGTACACCCAATATGTGTCTCGTTGTAGATTTTCTCAAAAATAAATTAAAAATTGAATTTCGTACTAGAGTGGCTCGACACTGCAAGTTTCCAACAATGAAGGAGAAGATGAAATTTCTTGAGCAGGGACAGTGGATATTCAGAGGGGAAGATCAAGACCTTTCCCAATTTCAACACCAATTATCTCAAGTATTCCCTTGTTCAGAATCTGAAAATTCAAGAAAAAATAAATAAATCAGTAATTATCACAAGAGCTCTAGTATCCGAAAGAAAATCATTACAAACACCAAAGAATGGCGAACCAGTTCAACAATGAATGTGCCAATGAGACCAATCATGCAAGCTCTGGAATTCCATATTTCAGCTGTTCTTGTGAACCCCGCAAACGGGGGCTGAAATTTTGGCTGTTGCTTTGGAATTTCCACCTGAGGTTAGCAGAATCAAAATTTGATTAATTACTTTCTAAACAATTCGAATCTTCTGTAATATTCTCTGTGTAACCCTTATAATTACAGTATGAAATAATGCTTAGAGTTTATTATTCTTGGTTAACAAATTCAGAAAAGGTATCTATAAATGAATTTTTTTTTATGATTTAAGTATTACCAGAAAAGTATTAAAGTGTTATAGAAAATTTGAGTAGAAATCAATTTTGTGATCGATATTGTCATGCATCGAGTCCGCAAATTCAGAACGCGGCTCATGGGCCTACTTATCAACTAAATTTGTTGTAACAAAATGAATATCTCGAGGTGATATTGATTTTATGCCAAAACGAATATCCAAAGTATAATTATGCCAATATTTATATAGCATTCAAACATTTCAAACATATCCATATCCATGTGGAATGAGGCTCCCAAATAGAATTAAAATAGATTTGAACCTTACTACATCAGTTCAATATCAATTACTTTCTAAGTCATACAAAGAATAAATTTATTCACTAACAAGTAGTAATTCTGTAAATACGAATCTAGAAAATGGGGGACATACCCCAGCGGGGAGCTTTGCAGCTTGAACATTGAAACCGGTCTGCTTCTTGCTGGTTCTGATGCTGCTATTCCGATTATAGAGAAAGAAAAGCTGTTGATTTTGACTGCCAATTGCAGCCGCCGCCGCGGGGAGAAAAGAAGATGAAAGCGCCGGCGATGCTGCCATTGCTACGTCTGAGACTTGCAATTCTTCTTCAACCTTATCTAGTATAAACTCTGCTTATTTTCGCTGGCCATAGTGCTTAGTATTGTTGGTGATATTGCGGGGTAGGTGGTGTCTCGCTTGCTGCCTCACATATTTTCTAATTTATTTTTTTTCTTTTCCTTTCTTAAAGTAATTCCTTTTTGAAGGAATTAAATTAACGAGTCTAATCTTGTGATAAAGAATCAGTCACATTATGATAGATAAAATATATGATGATATTATTGAATCTAAACTATAAACTATAACGCTGTATCTGAAAAAATTTAAAAATGTTTATTACATCAAGTAATGAAGAGCTAATTCCCATATACTAAAATTTTAAAGTCGTATTAGCAACATTCCTCGAAGAGCTAATGAATTAAGATCTCCCTCACATACAATGCCTTCAAGAACAGATTTCTTTGCACTAATGATTTCGTTCCACAAGATCAAGAAATTTATCTAACAATCATCGGCCTCCGGATAAAAGAGATTCCACAACCGATGAAGAGTGCGAATACGCTTTCTCCATGGAAGATGGATAAGATAAGGCGAAATCGCTAAAACCTCCCCGACCAGCAAATGTGAGACCAGTGGCAGAAATGCCAAGTGATAACTCTTCTGGCAATGCCAATGCACCATCCAAGTAAAGAAGAACTTGTCTCATACTCGGCCGTGCTGTAGGCTCAGAATGAGAGCATAACAATCCAAGCTTAACCACTAATTCCACCTCCTCTTTCGCATAATCTCCTCTCATGTTTCGATCAGCAACTTCAAGAATTTCGCCTTTTTTCCAGCACGAAAAAACCCAATCAACCAAAATTAAATCATCTGCTGGTGCTTTTGGCTCTATCGGCCTTCTTCCACAAACAACCTCAAGCAAAAATGCCCCAAATGCATATACATCACTGCTAGTTGTGGCCCTTCCGGTCCTAGTATGTTCCGGGGCAAGGTATCCTAGAGTTCCGACAACATGAGTAGTTTGAGGATCGGTTCCATGATCATATAATCTTGCGAGACCAAAATCACCTAATCTTCCATTTAATTCGCCATCTAAAAGGACGTTACTCGCCTTTACATCTCTATGTATCACTACTTGTTCCCATTCTTCGTGTAGATAAAATAGTCCTCTAGCTACACCTTTGATGATACGAAATCTTTGGTTCCAATTGAGGGCATATGTTGGTTCATCATAGAGAAGTTTATCCAGGCTTCCATTAGACATGTATTCGTAAACCAAAAGCAACTCGCCTTTCCTCCGACAGTATCCCATTAGGGGCACCAAGTTCCTATGCCTTAGGCGTCCTATACTCACAATCTCCGCCACAAATTCTTTCATTCCTTGTCTGCATAAATAGTATCACAAATTTTATGTTACGTATAACATTATATTATATAATAAATTTTACATAATTCTTAGAGAACGAAAAGGGAAAATTACTTGCCTGGATTCATGAGACACCCTCTTGACTGCGATCTCGAGCTTGGAAGAAGGCAAGACACCCTTATATACCCTACCAAAACCTCCACTGCCCAAAAGTTCCTTGTCCTTAAACCCTTTGGTAGCAATATACAAGTCTTTATACTTGAATCTATGAGGTCCATATTCCAACTCCCAATCTTCAAGTTCTTCTGCAAATTTTCTTTTTCTTTTTACGCGATAAATTACTCCTGAAATCACAATTAAGGTTGCAGAAATCAAAATCATGGGCAAACCAATTGTCAAAAGCCTAGATCTTTCCTTGGGTCCGACACGAGGTAGCTTAGGGAGTTGAGAATTATCAATCCCTTGAGCCAAACCATTCATCTGAAAACTCCATCCAAGAACATAATGGGATGTCAAAACTGATCCAGTAGATGATGAAAACCCAATAAACATAGTCTCATTCAAAATTAATGAAAGATCATATGACAAAGACAAAAGGGGCCTTCTGGGTTTTCCAACATTAATTGGAGCTAATGTCACATTAATTTCCTTGGCCAAACCATCATATTCAACCCAAACTTGCATTTTCTGACCACTTATCAAACTCAAATTACGAAACTGCCCAGAATCAGTAAAATACCCTGCTGGCTCTGCTCTTACAGAGTTCAACCCATTGATATCAATACCAACATGATTATCATTAATATCTCCGAACTCCCGGCTCTGGATTGTGTCTAATTCAACTGCTACAACATGATTAGCCGCATTCCCATTGTTTGTTTCATTGAACAAACCAAGATATTGACTTGGTAGAGCTCCCTGAACTCCTCTTGTAGGGGAAATCAAGAAAGCAATTCCATGGCCACTTAAAGTTCGATATTCCGGAACTATGGCGAAGATAAAGGAAGTCGAAAAGGATAAAGATGACTCGTTTGAGGAATCCTTGAATCGGATTTGATTAGGGAAAAAGGCGTGACCCATTTGTTGTCTAGTGGAATTGGTTAATTTCAAGAGGCCATTGGAAGTGAAGGAAGCTATCCCATCAAGACTCAGATTTGAGGCCCTGAATCCATTGTAGGTGAACCCAAAGCTCTCTTCTGAGGATGTGAAATTGATCAGAAGAGAGGATATGAGTATGAGCTTGAGAATTAACATGGCTAACATTTTTTTTCTTCAACTTTTCTGATCAAAAGAGAAGGTCTTTCAAAGATCTAGATCGTGGCTATTTCCCTGTAAAATTATTGAACTAGTTGATATAATTTTGTGACCGGGAAGAGGGAAGAGATCTTGGCCTTTGGAATGAAGTCTACGGAATTTTGTGATAAAGACAATGGAATGGTGGACATCTTGATCAAAGGATTTTTTTGCCCAACTCTTAGAGCTGTCAGTTGCATCACTAGTTGCATCAGCATCCTTTACTCCTACACAAAAAGCGATACCCATGCCTATAGGCCCCCATCTCCCCCGATTCGATAGGAATTGTGGAGGATATAAACCTTATTTTAACCCACCGCAAAAAGTCACTCACACATTAGAGGGTATTATTATCCTTTACTAACACACACTCGCTCTTTATTTATTACTCCCTCCAGTATTTAATATAATTTTTTTATTATTTGTTATGAAAATTAATAAAATAAAAAAAATATTTTATTAATTAAAATACTAATATTATTTTTTTAAATATAACTTGTATACATAAGATTGTGTTAATAATTATCGAACATGATTATTTGAAGCATTCTATGATTATCGAACATAATCTTAAGGAATGGAGTACTAGTTGCATCATTTTTTTTTCAATAAAAGTTTATATTGAGAGTTTCAGTGAACATAAATTTTTGTATTCTTAAATATGGTAATGTACATATAAATTAAAATGATTATCGTGTCTGCTTTCTCTTACACTTTGATTTGAATGTTTGATTCTGTAGCAAACATAACGATATAGAGACTAAACTTTCAGTGGTATTTAGTTAGCAACGATTTTGTGTATTCAATGCCAATATTACGTCAGTTTTCAATTCATTTGTTTTAGTTTTATTCTGAGAGTAGTCACTTTGTTTATTTATTATCATTTGTTATGTATGTCTCATATCAATCCCTGCGCATACTCTAATTACGGGGAGTTAACAAATTATGTTATGTTTAGTTGTTGTAAGTTAATTTTGAGATACAACGAAACGCAGTTCAGACGGTAAGATGCTTCACTTTCAACTGGTAGGTTAAGAATTTAAGTCATATGCTGGAGGAGAAGTGGAGTGGAGAACTAATATCGATCCTCCTTCTTCGTTAAAAAAAAAAATTGAGAGCTTATACATCCTCTACAGTGTCTCCTTGAATTTTCTTAATTAAAAAATGAACTTTAAAATTTTCTTCTAGAGAGAGTAAAAGTTTTTAGAGAAGCGCTTTGGACTGGGAGTGTGTGAAAATGAATATTCTATGGCTTGCAATCTATAATGTTGTAACATTGCGGTTAATGAAAAATGTGGCCATTAAAGTCGAGACATGGAAGAAAGTAATGTAGAAGAGTACCTAATCCCTTTATTCTCATTTCAAATTTGTTTTTAAATTAATTATCATTTATCTATCTTTAATATATGTCAATAATTTTTATTTTTATTATACTTTAAACATTTTTTTTATTAAAAAATAAAAGAGAGAAAAAGGAAAAGGTATTATTAAAATTATAATGAAAAAATTATTATTTATTAAAATTCTTTAATTATTTTAAAAATTCTTAAACGTATCATATTTAGGAGTGAACGGAGTAATAAATTTGACCCATGTCTTAATTTAAGGCCTAAATAGTCCTACATTGCGCACTGCTTTTTGAACTTGACCAACCATAGCCTTAGCCATATATGCTTGGACAAGTCCAAAGCAAGCATGCCTATTAGAAAACCAGATAATAACTTCCCCTATAATTTTTTGCATATTTCACTATATTTTCTAAACGTCTTATATTATAAATTAGTGATAAAATTATTATAAAATAAAAAATAATTTAACTTTTTGATAAAAATATTGTCTAAATACTAGGTTTCAAACATTTTTGTGTTTTTATAAGGAAAAATAAATTATTTCTCAAACTATTTAGTAAGACACGATAAGATTTTACTACTTCCTGATAAGTCCCAGAATAAATTTTGCGAATGTTAAATAGTCACACAATCATTGTCAGCGGTTGTTTCCGATCAAAATTAGCCTAGGCCGTGGCTAGTTTTGGTCGAAAATCGCTGCGGATAATGGTGGTGAGATTACTTAACAGCCGTAAAATTTCTTTTGAGACCTAATAAGAAATAAAAATATATGAATAATTTTATCGTGTCTTATTAAATACTTTGATGATGATTGAAGTTTTTTTTTTAAACGAAGCCCTTCTTGAATTATTAAAAATGAAGATAAAAACAAAATTTGAAAAAATGGAAATAAGGACGCGCGGAAGATGCAGAGGAAGAGTAATGGAAGGTTCCTTAACTGGAGAGGATGGAGAACCACGTCTAGACTCCATTATTGACTTTGATTCAACAAATTGGTAAAACGGACAATAAGTTTGTTAATATACATCCGGAAGCTTTGAATCTTCCCGCTATACATCTGGTAGGGAAAATCATCCGTACATGTCTGTGTATTTATTATTGTACCTAACAAATAATAATTTGTTATATAATTTTTTTAATTATATATACATATAGTAAAATGTGATTAATTGGGTAAAAATTGATACACAGACAGATATTAGATATAGACAATTATTTGCCTACATTTTGGCATTATATAATATAGAAAGACTATTGGCCATCCTAGTCCAGCAACACCACTATTTTAACAACAAATTCGAGTTTTTGGAAGAAAGCAAGGAAAACGGATCCACGTGATTTTGATAAAACCACTTGTTTTTTTCCTAGTCCCATTCCTATCTCGTACTTTGTGTGGATCTCAAAATATTCATTTTTTTTTTTGTTGAAATACTCCTACACAATGCAGTTCCATTATATTAGCCCTATATAGTTCTTAAATTTTTATTATGTTTTTATTTGATTAAAATATATTCTATTATTAAAATATTATTACTTTAACTAAAAAATTATCTTAATTTTTATTTCTTTAATATTTAAGAAAAGTCTTAAAGGACTTGTGTGAGATGAAGGTAGGTAGTACTTTCAAAGTTTTTTCTTGCTTCTACAAGCTTGAAGTCAATAATTAGGTTATCTACAAATCAATTATTAGGGCATATAAAAAATTTCGTAAGTAATACGTAACACCTTATTTTTAAAAAATATTGGGCCGGGCTAGGCCCTCCACTACATGCATATGGTATGCTAGTCCAGGATAAATCTGTAGATAACAGTGCTCATAATATCACGAATTTCAATTCCTAACTTTGTGTTGCAAATTTCACAATTTATTTCTTTTACATTATTTGAAAAATAGGATTGTAGGCGCTCGTACTTAATTACTATCTGTGGGGGAAAAAAAAGAGAATCACTACCTATGTACATAATTTTCTGTGCGATTAAAGGGGAGAACAATAAATGTCTCATATTTGGAAAAAAATCTATTAGGTTGACTAAAGTATGTGTAGGTTTTAATTGAGCTAATAATGTTTAAGTGTCGGTATAAAAAGAAAATAATTTAGTAAAGCAATTTTTAGATAGAGTCTATAAGCTCATGATTTCACTGTGATACGATTGTTCATTTCGCATGTACAAAACACATGTACAAAATACGATTTCAGCCATCAAATGAATTGATATGACGAATAATTTTTTTTAGTTAGATGAACAATTGTTCTTCACTAAAATTAATAAAAAAATAATGAAGAACTTTTATAAATATTTAGAAGAATAAATATCCTTTCATTTATCAAATGTTAGATCAAAACTAAATGGTTGAGATTAGCGGTGACAATGAGGGCGAGTGGGAGCAAAGACAATAGTCTCCAACCCTGCTCTCACCTCCTCCGTCTAATTTCCATTCCCGGCCCAACTTCATCATTGGGATGAGTGGGGTTCTCATCCCCGGATCAGGTGGGGGCCCAACTAAGGAAAACGGGGATTTTTCCTTCAAAATTCTAGATTTTGGTCAACTCCAACTAGAGAAATTAAGTGAACTTTTGACAAAAATTTGTCATATATATATATATATA
>JAOWBF010000001.1:9188984-9204504 GCA_028566175.1 Vinca major
TAGATAAGTAGTATAGAGTTATGTTGAAGCCTGAATTTCAGGAAAAATTCTGATATAGACCTGGCATATATGTGGAGTTGTGGACCACTTGGTCCACAATTAACCACATCACCTCTTTTGGTTTGAAATTTTTTTTCATAAGGCCCTATCTATTTTTGTTATTTTAATCAAAACTGTGATGTAATTGAATGTGGATCAAGTGATCCATGACCATTTAGTGAGCCAGGTCCATGACAGAATTGATCGAATTTCAGAAACTTCTAAAGGAGATCGTACCTCACAAATGAGATTGACATCAGACAATTGGCCACTCTTTCAACGAATTTCCATCCGACACTTGTGATCGGACCCAGCTTCTTCACGTGGCAGTCACATGGAGCTAGCTAATGATACGGTCACCCAATATTCTAATCCAAAAAATTGAAAGCTGTTGGAACTCTAATAATATTTTAATTTAGAGACTTTCCGGTAGTTTCCAGAAGAGCCAAATAATAATGCATCTCATTCTCGTCAGTACTGAACTTGAAGCTCAGAGAGCATCAGATTCAGATTCATCTTCGTGTTCTGAAATTGAGTCCGAAGTAATTTATTTAATCTCAGTTTTGTTTTGCGAATTCTGAGTTCTCCGGCGAGTTTTGTTGTTGTGGATCGGAGTAATAATCGGAAGAAGGATGAATGACGGCGAACATAGAGAAGAAGAAAATAGAAAATGGGAGAAACAGGAGGAAGTGAAGTTGTCGGCGGTGTTAATATGGGGATATCTTCCTGGAATTTCGCAGCAGCGACCGCCGTTGTTTTCGCCGACGGAAGTACAGTTTCCGCACGCCGGAGATTCATGGAAAGACGTGTGTGGCGGCGGATGTGGTTTCGCGATGGCGATTTCAGGTAATTTCCTCTCTCTTTCTCTATATCGGATGTATATAAGCACAAATTATATCTGTGTATATTATTACGTGTGTATATTATCTTAATCAATGTTTAGCTAACTCAATATTATGAAATAAACAGATTATTTAGTTTGATCGGAAGCTAGACGATCTTTTGTCATGGGATCCTTGCTTTTCTCACGAGATATTGATTGATGTCTAGCTGTTTGATCCGATTATAGTGGTCTGTCCAATAATCTGTAGTGTCCTACGCCTATTAATCTCCAGAGAAAGAATGTTGGATTATGTATAAATCTAGTTTCCAAAGTTATAGGCTAGAGTTCACATTTAACTATAATTAAACATGTTACATTAGTGATTAGAAATTTAGAACGAAAAAGCCAATTGAAATTCCAGGAAGAGACTTTTTCCTTGAGTAATGGAAAGGTGCTTCAGGACTTGGACATGGTTAGCTTGCTGATTTTTTCTTTCTTTTTTTCTTTTTGAAATAGTAATGCATATTAGAGTTGAGAGAGACTACTGATTATGATAGTTTCCAGTACAAAGCACACTGAGAGCAAATTTTACTAAACTGAAATCAGGATGGTAATGCTAGTCTCATGTCGCGCACAAGTACAGAACCATAAGGGAGATTGTACAAACAGAATATCAGATATCTGAGCACAAGAGATGACAATACATAATAATATAATATACCAGGGCTATGATGAATGAACATCTCTCTGTTTCGTAGCAAAATCCAACTGAATACTAGGCTTGATTATGATTTAAAAGTCTTCTGTTGAACCTCTTAGATGGGACATGACAAGGTAGACGAAGATAATATGGAAGCTGATCGAAGAATCTGGCTTTCAAATCAACGTCCCTCAGATTCAATATTTTCCATTGTGTAAGCAAATTCTGTTTTACCACTGACAGAGTAGTTCATATGTACAGTGAAATGCCAATTGGACCTGTAGAAATTTCTCATGTTCTTTCTTAAGCACACTTCCTCCACTTCTTTAAAGTGTAGATTTAGCATGTAATGTCTTTGCATATGCCTATGGTTTTCTGCTCATGTCTCTATCTCTTGGTTTATTGTGTTTATATTTGCAAGTCTGTAATGCATTTGACTTTGGGGAAAAGAAGGAAAAGAAAGTCAACAAACAAGAATCGTTCATTTTGATATTTTACTCAGTGATTACCTGATTCATCTCAAATGAAAAGTAAAGGCCAAGGAAAACTATACCCTGTCCTAAATAGGATTGCAAACCCATTCCACCAATATTCTTAAGTTATACTTTAAAAGATTCTTAGCATATGTTTGTTACAAGGCTTTTTCCAACAAGGCAACGTGTTTATTAACAATGCATAAGAAAGAAGGCTTAGTGTTTCCATTCTTTTCTAATACATGTTCCCTCCTGAACACTTTTAATTTCTTTAACCTGTATGCAAGGCTATATTAATCAATACTATATCAAACAGAAAAGATTGATTAGGGAAACCTCATAATGTCCTATCTGCTTTACTGCCGATCGCTTGCTTGCCTCATCTTGCATCCTGAAGTTATTTCTCATAAATAGTTCTACACCATATTGAATTTTGAAACTGAAAGTGAAATGATCTCCATAAAAGTTAATGCTAAAGAAATATATAAACGAAGCGGAATTGCTCAGCCTAACCGAACATTGAATAAAGATGTAATGAACTGATTATGCAAATTGTCTGCTTTATCTTAATCGATGAACGGCTCAACCTAACTACATAATAAGATGCAGAAATTACTAAAAAGGCATTCTCTGCTGGGAGTTCCCTTCTTCAGGAGGTGTTTAAATTCTGAGACTCAGAGTTATTTTTTACTGTCAAATTTCATCTGATCCTGTATCTCTTCTCCTTTTCCTCACATGCTTGTTTGCAAGTCCTTTTATGTTTAATCACATTGCTTCCTTTGCAGAGACGGGGAAACTTATCACATGGGGCTCAGCTGATGATCAAGGCCAAAGTTATCTGACATCAGGCAAGCACGAGGTAGTGAATCAAATCTCTGATATCTACATCGGAATTTTCCTTTCTATATAAACTGAATTTGCAACCTCTTTTTTGTTACTGCACTTATCAAGGAGACTCCAGAGGAATTTTCACTTCCAACTGAGGCTCCTATTTTGAAGGCTGCAGCTGGCTGGGCACATTGCGTTTCAGTTACAGGTATTTACGAGGTTGCTATTGACATCATTATATTCCTTCGTCTGTGTTCTTTTTTTTTCCTCTTTTTTTTTAAACTTTTAACTGGTATGTCTGCTAGTCTTAGGTCTTTTGTGATGCTATTATTGGTTTCCAATGAATCAGTCTGAACAAAAAATCATTTTTCAGGTTCTGCTTTAAGTTTCCTTTTGGATTGAGTTGTGTAACTCAGTGTTGTCAATCGCGGATGGCGGATCATGGCGGCAAGCCCAAAAAAAAATGTCATAACGTTTTAGCGGACACAATAAAGTATGCAAAATATGAATAAAACACTGCATAATGTAATAAAAAGAAAAAAACAACATGAATCAAACAAATAACTCAAAAGTCACAGCGCTATGGCGGCGCCATTGCATATACCGGTGGCTGCAAAAACCGATATGCCATAGTGGCGCCATGGGCGCCATTTGACAACACTGGTGTAACTGGAGGTAAGATTTGTCAAACTAATCAGTATTTATGGGAAAATAGATACAGGCAATGTTTACACCTGGGGTTGGAAGGAGTGTGTGCCATCTGCGAAGATTCCTCGTGGTATGGCTCCTGGGGCAAGCAATGAAGGGGATACTTCTGGGAAACAGATCTCAGTATTCACTGATCAAGGCAATAGTAAGTTTCTTTCGTCCCAGACGTTTACACATTTTAATTCCATCCGGCAACATCTGTCTTCGTTTATGGAATCTGATATATGTCATGTCTGTTTGCTATAGTGAGTCCACAATCTCCAACCCCCAAATCTACTGGTAGTTCATTGTCTCCACCTGAAGATAAGAAACCCGGAGAGGAAATTGCAAAGAGAAGAAGAATAGCAACTGCTAAACAAGAATTGGACAGCCCAGTAGGTGTTGATGAGCCACTTTCAGCCCCTCCTTGTTTTGTCTCATTGGATCCAGGGGTAAAAGTTGTTGCCGTTGCCGCTGGTGGCCGTCATACTTTGGCTCTATCAGGTATATCCTGCTGATTCTTGCAGACTAGAACACCATAAGCAACAGTTATTAGGTATAGGTGCTTCTTCGTGATTACACCATGTAGTTTTTTAGGTCATGTGAAGCACGAAGATTTGGAAGATCTTTAATGTAAAGCAAGACCTGATGCATCATGTTTTTACCGGATTTAGATGTGGGGCAGGTATGGGGTTGGGGCTATGGAGGTGAAGGCCAGCTAGGTTTGGGCTCCCGGATAAAATTGGCGGCTTCTCCTCATCTAATACCTTGCATTGAGCAATCTACAAATTGGAAAGAGACGTCTTCAGTGGTCCATCAAGGTGGCATAAATCCGGCCACCACAGGCAGCCAAGTTTTTGGAAGCTACATAAAGGCCATTGCATGTGGAGGCCGGCATAGTGCAGCAATTACAGGTCAGTGAAGAGGATTGATCGCTTTAGATTTCGCACCATAGTAGCTAAAATGCCTGAAAAACACTATTCTTGCATGATTGTCATAAAGACAGTGAAATAACTTGTAGTACGTCATTACGTTTTCTCTTATTCCCTCTCGCACTTCAGAAAGTAAATAGTTTACAAATGCCATTCTGCTTAAAGAGGTGTTTCGAAGGCGTGTGATTTGAGTGTCAGGCTGACGTGATAGTGTTGTTCAGATGCTGGTGTCTTGCTTACTTTTGGCTGGGGAATGTACGGGCAGGTAACAAATTGATTAATATTTATTAGGTATACCTTTCTTAAGTGGTGTACCTGTAAATTTATTGTTTATGCTGATTTCTCTGTTTGGAAATATTGTTTTGCAGTGTGGACTAGGGAATACTAATGATGTTCTTAGACCAACTTGTGTCGCATCACTGTCGGGCACAAAAGTTAATGCAGTTGCAGCTGGACTTTGGCATACAGTTTGCATATGTGCTGATGGTCGTGTTCAAGCATTTGGTGGAAACCAATTTGGGCAGTTGGGACTGGGTACTAGTACTGATCAAGCTGAGGTATATAGGAACTTGCTAGAAATTTTGCTAGTTCTCTGTTAATCAGAACCAGTTCACCACACCAGGGCAATGATGCAACCATGCTGTGGTAATCTAAAATTGTAGGGAACAGTAGTTTTAACTTGAGCAACAGAATTTAGTGGTGCATGGTAGATTTTTTCAGGACATCTCCCAGTTTCTGATATGGTCTATGCAATATTTCAGCATGGTGATCTCAGTAATAACAATGCCTTGAGAAGCTTTTCAGTTTTCTGCTCTTTTCTCTTCCATAGTAACCAAACTTCTAGTGGTACGCTAAAGAATTACTCATAACTGTTGTCTTTTTTCTCTCTTACAGACACTACCCAAGCTTTTGGATTCTCCTACCTTGGAGAATGTTAGTGCGAAGACAGTATCTTGTGGAGCTCGGCATAGTGCCATACTTACGGGTACCACAAAAGTCTATATCCTAATTTACTGAGATAAAAATATATTTGTTCCATGCAAGGAAAGATTCTAGTTGCCTTTACTGGTGATAACCAGTAATATGCGCAAGTTTGGTAGCAATTTATCCTTTTCTAGCTGCTACTAGAATCATGTCAAAACCCGTAACAAGAATTTACAGTACTCGGACCTCTTTTTGACATTTTACAAACCTTCATGGAATATGCAAGTTCGCTAGTAATATTGTCTTGTGTCACCTGTTACTACAATCATCCACTAAAACAGTACAATAAGTTGCCTCAAGAAACATAAAAATAAAAATAAATAAAGTACAAGGGACATTCTATAGTACTTGGACCTTCTCTCAACATTTCAGAAAACCTAGCACGATGTTTTGACAAGGTATTACTTTGTTTACCTCGCAGAGGATAGGAAGGTATTTTGTTGGGGATGGAACAAGTATGGTCAGGTATGAGTTTCAGGTGAAATCGTTGAATTGAATATCCGTTTCCTATTCATTTTGAATAAGAAAATGCACATTCAATTTTGGATGGGGAGGGTATATTATTTACCTCAAATACAGTTTGTCCTTACAACACTCGCTACTGATGCTTTTGCTTTTATTTAAATTCATGCAGCTAGGTTTAGGTGACACTGTTGATCGGACTACTCCTTCCCAAGTCGCAATTGATGATTTCCTTCCTAAAACAATAACCTGTGGTTGGTGGCACACGCTATCCTTGGCTGAAACAGCAGCTTCAATCTGAAAAAGCTTGTCAAAGAATATATGGTGTTGGACGTTGGTTTTTTGTTTTATGCATCTCTTCCTTTAACTATTGTAGCAGCTTTCCTCGTGCTTTTATCTTCTTTTCCCCCTTTTTTTCTAGCCCCCACACTTTAGGATTTTCAATCATCTTTTCCCCTTGTAAATATTCCCTGTTGTAGTGATTTGGTTTTAAAGTGTTATTAGTTACATGCTCAGTTATCTTTAAAAGAGCACAATTTAACCAAACACGAAGAACCATAAAATAATCAATGTTATGTTTTGCAACAAATACATGACAGAAAATTCAGCCTCAGTCCAGATTAACTAAATTCTTCTAGAAATTTGAGTGTGATTCTGCTGTAGGAGCTGCATCAATGGCCAGAAAATATCCAGTCGGTGGAAGTTCCCTGATGCCTGTAATGAGTTTGCATTTACTTGGGTCAATTTACGAGGGAAAGAACAGTAGTAGGATTTGGAAAGCGGATAGTTCTGTTGTACCTGGATAATAAAGTGAGCCCATGTGCTGTCATCCGATCGTTTTTCCATCACTCCTTTTAAAATAGTCAACTCCAAGCGATATATAACATCGGCTATTTCCAGAAAGCGGCCATGGTCGTCGCACATCATCTAATTCCAAGTTTTGTGTTAGCGCAAAGGTTGTGTGTAGAGTAAGACAAACAAAGACTATTCCGATACAGCTTCATTTGCTCAATATATGACGTTGGTTATTCTTTCCTGGACTAGATTTGTAAGGCGGGAAAAGGAAAAGCAATCATGTTTACCTCTATAAGCATGTGCCCGGGGTATTCGAGATCTTTCACCACTATGGGGCATGTTTGTTGCTCGCTTCCCAATTCCAAGGCCCAGCTTGTTCCTTTCTGTTTATTATCTTTGATTGCATGAGCTTTGAAGTCTTTTTTATCAGAGTCCTGTCACGGATAGTTTATGAAATCAAATGGTGTGTTGCAAATCACATGGTTGTTCAGAATTTGCCGGGGAAGAGTGAGAGAACAGTGATGTAGTGGTTTCGTCAGATGTAAACAAAATGAAATCAGTCTCTAATACTCAATAGAATAATCGAATAAGATTTGCAATCCGAAGTACTAGTAGGAGCGAGGTTTCGCAACTTGAATAATTTGACTGTTCTACATATTTCAGTCAGAGATATTTTTGTTTGTTCTCAGCTAGCATTATAAGGGATATTGTGTTGTCTAACATGAAAACTAAACCTAGGAGCATGCTCTTTCAAATCCATGTATGGCGGACGTGAGTGTGAGAGTTATTGAAATCATATCTCGGTAAAGTCGTGGGAAGAGAACATTCAGAGTACTCACAATTAAACTCAAATTACCATTGTTAAAACAGGGAAGGGAGTGGTAAAAGAGGGCAACGGCTGGTAGCCTGGTACAACAAGATCTAAGTTGAGAGGTTTGTTGCACCTTCTTTCAAAAGATTAAAGCATCAATTCATTTGGCATGAATTTCACCGCTTTTGATCTGTTTCTTTAGATTCATATCGGTCAAAATGGGTGAAAGATTTGTAGATAATATAGCATGGGGTGACTGGGATCCATGAAATAGCCGAAAAGAGTAACACCACAAAAACATGGGTATTAAGGTCATTTGTTCAGTTTACCTCCTTCAGAAGATGCTGTTTTATCTTGTCACCCTGGTCAGTCACTCTTCCCAGGAACTCCATGTGCTTAATGGTTCTATCCAGGAGACCATCAATGCTACACTGAATTAGTGACAGAAAGAAATATTAGCATTTACCAAGGATAGAGAAATAGTGAAAAGAGGAGTAAGTTCCATCTAAAAGTAAGCAACAGTACTTGGGCCGTTAAACTCACCTTTGAACCATTTGGAACAAGTTCCCTCAACTCCTTGATGTGGTCCTGGATCAATTGTCTATCCCGAGGTCTAGGCTTCTGATTAACACCAGGTCTTGCCCTTCTTTTGTTTGCACTGGTTGGTTTCAATCCTTTTGCTGGATGTATATTACTGTTCCCATCTCCCTGCAACTGGTCATTTAATGCACTAATCACGCAATTTAGCGAAGAAGCTGAAGTTGAGATTTTCATTTTTGAATCTTCAGTAAGTGCAGATGTTACACAACTCCATGGAGCTTGATCATCTCCAGCTAAGGCACTTTGTTGGGGAGAAGTAACTCGTCCTGATGAAGCTTTTGGTGATGTTGAAGAATGGGATTTGTTCGATGAACTATCATCTGAAGCACTACTTCCATTGCCAACAACAGCTTCCAAGAGACACTCCACCTTGTTGTCCCTGGCAGATCCCCCACCAGAATTGCAAGCTGATGGCTGGATACAACGGATAATATCCTGTTGGCATACTGCACTGCTACCAGAATTCTTCCCGGAGCCAGCTGACTGCAACAGATCCAGATCTGCGTGGTCCCATAAAACAGATCCGAGTGCTTTGTGCAGTTCGCAATCACTTGGAAACCTCAAAAGTGGGCCTTCATTTCCAGAGATTGTATCATCACAATCTTCCTTTTCATATGGCCACTGCATTATCCCCTGGCTTGAGTAAGACTCCATAATTTCATGAGTAGTCATACTGTTATCAGCTATTTCATAGTCCCTAAAGAAGGAAAAGGCGTCCAACTCTTCATCTGAGTGTGAGGATCTTAAAATGTTCCATGCCATTTCTGATTCACTATTCTCAATCATGGGATACATGAAGGGGACTGCAATATCAGATATACCCACTGAATGAATGTTGATTTTGCTTTCACTTCCGTTATCAGTAACTTTTGGCACATCTCCTTGGTATATCTCACATAGATTTTGGACTGCTGACATCATCTGATTTGTGTTTGGAATCTTCTGATTGCCTATATCAATGCTATCCAGAACGTTAAGATTTTCATTCATTTTGTTTAAGGCAATGCCAGCGAAGTCACCCAAGTTTTCCATGTAAGCACCTTTCACTTCAGATGGTTGAAATAAAAACTCATTCTCTGACCTAAAAGCAGTAAAATTCCCTGCTAGTTGTTGGCAGGTATCAAATTTATTTTTGACACAAGCGACCAATCTAGCATCTTCAGCCACCTAAATTTAGGTTGAGGGAAGAAGATGACAGGGAAAGATTAATGAGTTGAAGAATAATACATATACTGATATACATGCTCAAATGTGTAAGACAAACGATTAAGATAACGAGGTATTCTATCTTTGCCATTGTGATAATATATGTTTCCAGAATAGAGCATACACTCTTGACAGACATGCATTTTGACAATCATGCATAAAAAACAGTGGATGAAATACAGATGCTATTTGCAAAAAAATTATGCACACACATGAAGTTATTTACTCCAAAAGACGAGTATAATTCAAAAGAGTAGGACACGTGGTACAAAAAAGATATAGGGTGTACCTTATCCATTGATCCAAGTTGTAAAACACCAAAAGGAACCAAAGGCACTAGCAACAAGGTCTGTATAAAACATCATTATAACAGTCGGTATTAGAGTTTATTGACAGTAAACAAAAAGTAAGTCAACATGCCCAAGAAAATTTCAGGATTAGCTTTGCTCTTTAAGCATTATCCAGTTCTAGACTACCTTTATACCCGCAACAAATTGATGGAGCAGCTCATCTGGACACTGTAAATAGCACACTTCAGTTATTCATTTTCTTTCATAAATGTGGAACTGTAGAAATCAAAACTTACCCCAGAAATTAAATTGAAGCCACATCCACCAGCCATTATGCTATCAGCAGAAATCCAGCTTGGACTCTCAGAGTAGGCTACTTCACCAACAACCCTGTTTATGAAGTAAGCTTTGCTTGTTAGAAAAAATTATTCATCCATGGAAATTAGTAAGTTTGCATGGTAAATATATTTTTCATCAAGCTATTCCAATGTACTAGAATGATAGCAAATATCCGATTCAAGGGGAAATTATCTGAGTACAATATATAATACTCACTCCATTTCACAATACAAGGCCTTTTAGCCCCTTTTATCTCTTCCAAAAAATTTGGCCTTTTACTTGTTTTAAGGATTCTTTTTCTAAAGTTACCCTCACCCATAAATACAATTATCTCATTCTCTATTATGTTAAAGGAATTAGCTAACCATATAATAGGAAAAATATCGTTTATTTTTCTCTTCCTTATGTCTACAAAAATTTCAAAAGCTCTTCTATTATGTTTACCTACTAAAGTACTGATTTTCACTGGTCACGAACATCATAGAAACTTTGCAAAGCTAAATTTCACGTGGCACTACTAAGTGAGAATTCGTGAGGCAGTAAATGTTGTACCCACTCAGTACTAAGGAAGTTGAATTGATCTCTTTCTCACAATGAAACATAGAGACATTAACTTTAGTCTTTGTGAAGTATGCTTGGAGGACGCTGAGAATGGTAAAAGTGCCACAAAAATTGCAGATGCTGCCGCATTAATGTGCTGACTTTATCTACACATTTCCTCAAAATGTAATATAAAAATGTTTGTTATCCAATCACATATAAGGAGTTGGTCTTCGAGAATCATTAACTTTCAAGCCTCTCAAAAAGTAATTTATATTCCTCAATTGCAGTATAACAAGCATGCAATAGCAGCTAAGATAGAAGTTCCTTACCCCTTCCCCATTATATAGTATATGCCTGACATTTCCGCCACCATAACCCCAATTGCAGAATTTGCCAGATTTCCATTTTGATTATCAGACTGGCAAGAGGAGAATCCCTCGTTCGACATATTGAAATAGTAAGAATCCATCACATCCCCTGGTTGTTCTCTTGGTCTTGAAATGTCGAAGTATCCATCTTCCCATGTCAAAAGCCTATAAATCAAACAACAGAATGACGAATTGTTGTCATACAGTTGTAATAAACATTCGTATGAAGAGAGCAGTTTTCTTAAACAGCTGCAACGTGTAAGAAACCATATTAACATATTATCACTGTGTTGCTTAATTTTCGTCTAGCTTAAAATGTACCGTGAAAGAAAGGAGAAAATCCGGTACATGTATAGTAACAAGGTTGACCCTGTCATTTTACACAGGTAAGTAACATAAGCTATAAGAAGTTCAATGTGCACAGTTTTGCAACACCCCGGCATACTGCCATCTTTTTAAGTTATGTACCTAAAAGAACAAGATATGCTCATTTTTTGCGACAAGATAATTCATGATTTAGATCTCTCACAATTTCTGAACAGACATTTTGAACCTTTCGATTGAGAAGCGTCAAAAGCTCAAAGAAAATTTACAAGGTGAGAATCTGCAAATAAGAGTGACACAAACCAAAGAAAAACTCAGAGCCTTGGAGCTCCCTTAAGTAAGACCAATTCACTAGCTATGCAATGGCCTTGGATTCTGCAATTATCCAGCAATTCATGGATAAAGTTTCAACCAGCAATTCATGGATAAAGTTTCAACAAGATCTGCCTCCTTACCGAGGCACAAGCAAGATTCAAGAAAATTCCAAAACTAAGGAAAACCTATATATATGTGTATGTATGTCTCCAATCATTCATCAACCAATTTGTCTATTTAAAAAGATGTGTCAGTAAAACATCTAAAGATATTACTTTCATCTTCTCAACTAACGATGGATGGTCGAAATTCCCAAGGACAGATCATTGATGACAACCCTTTTGAGTTCACACAAGCAGTTGCATGAAAAGGTTTGAAAAACAACTTACAATTGGCTTTGATGCTGCTGTAGCCTCCAAAAAACTGCATAGTCCCATGGAGAATTATAGCAAAGACTTTGCAGGAACTGCCTCAGAAAATTTGGCACCATTTATTATATTTTGCTTCAAGAAAATACAGAACGCAGAATTAATTTGAACGAGCAGTCTAATTATCTCCAAAACCTTCACTAGCTTCCTCGATAAGAACCTCGCCCTGCTTGTACTATCCATAAACCGGCTCTTCTTTTCATTGGAGGCTCCATCGAAGTCAGTAATAAAGCATACATCCTTTTATGGCTTTCCTTAACTATCAGATGGTAAAATTTATGTAGGCAGAAACAAAAGCCTGTCCAAAGAACAAGTAACAGTTTTAAATGGACTCAAAGTCAAGTTTCTACACTGAACAATTGAAAAATTGTTATGTATGCAGAAGCCTCATTAAATGCAAATAGAGACTAAACAGTGAAAAATGATTGTGTGGATCAGACAAGTACACCTGAAGTCAAACAAACTTGCTCGACGGAGAAAGAGAAGTAAGCAAATATTCTTCACAATCTGTTCCCTTAATTAGTATTTACTAGAAATGTGACAATAGAAATGCTCAATTTACCAGTTAATTTAATAGAATGTTAGTATCCAAGTGGTGAAGAAAATATTTCAAAACAGGACTCCAACTGTAAATCCTTTCTTCAGTTAGGGCTCTTAAGTTTTTGCAGCCAAACTGCAGTAGAAATAAAAGAAACAAATTACCTAATTAGCTGAAAGCTTAGCTTTAATTTAAATGTAAAATAAGATCTTATTCGCCCGGATTCACAGTTGAATAATTGACTATAAGAACTAATAAACAAAAACTCTACATCAAAGTCATCAAACTCTACATAATTGAGGAAGCTGCAGTTTCTCTGAGTATTTTCCCACAAAATAAACCTCTTATAATTGACTGATTTCAAACATAAAGTGCTTCCTAAAATACATTAACCCATAGTATTGACCTATAACTGGTAAATAAGTAGTCGCAAAACATAAAATTGACACAGTAATGTTGCCGTTCATATTTTTCCCTTCTGCATCATTCGCTCAGGCTTAAAACACAAATTGTAGGACTCATCATTGAGATTCAACGCATGTTCAAATCACAACCCGTAATCATGGAGCACAACGAGAATTTAACGGAAGAATCAGGAATATCAATTACTAAAACAAAAATACTCTTCGAATCTCTGTAATTCATCAATCAGTTCCAGAAAACAAGTGAATATACATAACTCCGACTTCTTCAAACGTATATTCAAATCGAGAATTGTTATCATGTCGCAGTGAACACAACGAGAATTTAACAGAAGAATCAGGAAGTAGTATCAATAAAACAAAACAATGTTACAAGCAAATCATTGAGAAAAAAACTCTTCGAATCTCTATAATTCATAATAAAAAAACACTCCAAAAAAACAAGTATTCACACATAATTCCAACTTCGATCCAGGAGGATTTCTCGTAGAAGTGAATTACCGAACATATGAAAACGTCCGAAGCTCTAGAGGATTGGAAGTCCAGAAATTTCATACTCGTTTGCCTCCATTAACGTAGCTTCAAATTTACAGCACTGCTGTGGCGAGAACTGTGATGCTGGTTCCAGAATAGTCGGAGAAATGCAGAGCGGGGAGGAGAAGGAAGCTAGAGAGGTTCAGGATGACGACATGAAGAAGGGAGATTGACGTAGTAATAGAAATATATAAATACTGCTAGTAGGGTGTAGGTGTAGCGATGTATTCTACTACTACCTGCATTATATAGGTCGGAAAATAGCCAAGAATAAGAAAAAAAATAAGTTATTTATTTTTTAAAATATTAATATTATTTTTTAAATAAAATTAGTGTTTTTTTTTTGGAAATAAAAAATTAGTGTTTTTAATACTTAAAAGATTAATTTTTATATTTTGTCTAAAATAAGATAACTTATTTATACTTTTTCATTTTACAGTGCATGTTTAAACGTTTATATTAAGAAATTAGGAGTAATATAGTAGAGGTGGTCCAGGTGAGTTGGTCCCCGTTTATAACTTTAGCTGCTTCTTTTTTTTAATGAATATTTATATAACTTTAGCTTATTTTGGGAGATAATGGTTTATCGCAAAATCATATCTCCTTCTTTGTCCCACTTATAAAATTATAAATAGGAGAAAAAAATTATGGGCGTGTTGCAATATAAGAGATAATTATGTTATAAATAATTAAATATGTGTCACATTTTTAATGAAAAAAAAAATAAGAAATAAAATTTCGGGACAAATAATTTTATACCTTATTTTGGCCTTTTCGGATTCGAAATTTGTCCGGAAGTCGGATTTAATGATTCCTCAGTGGGATTCCAAGCCCCACGTACCGGGTGGGAGTGTGGATCGCTCGCTTTCCTCCCTTTTTCTTTTAATTTGTTTTTCTAATTGTTCTTTAAAAAAAACAAGTACATGGGTCAAATCTTTTTTTTCTTAATTTTTTTCATTTATATTTGTGTTCAAATATTTTTTGTCCAAATTCAGTAGAGATCTAAAAATTTGGCAAACTTGACAAAAGTGTCTAAAAATATGTGATAATTATTGGTCTTAAGTGACTTTAGATTTTTTAGTATATTATTTAATAAATTAATAAAATTGGTATATATAGAACAACATGATTAATCTAAATTCATAAATTTACTTTAATTCAATAATCTTATTATATGTATGTAATTTTATTAATATAATATACCATATACATTACTAAAAGATATGTACTATAAAATTTAATGTTCTCTTGAATATACTGAATAGACATCACTTGACACATAACCAACATATACTTTAGAATTGAGAAATGGAAATGGCAAAGAGTATTCTAGCATATATTTGAAAAGAGAGATATACTTTGAGAAAAAAGATCATATTATACTCTATTTTTAACAGAACACGAATACTTTTTAGTTCTACAATTGTTGGTAAGAAATCATAACATAAAAAAGAAAGTGTAGAAGAGTCAAGAAATGCGAGCTCGTGATTTGTGCTTTACCACCTGTTGGGGACGAAGACAAGAATTTAGTATTGAAAGGGCAAAAATACAGCAGTATATCAAATTATATATAAAAAAGATAAAAAAAAATAAAAAAAAATTGGAGAAAAATTGATAAAATATTTTGAATTACATATAAAATTTACTATATCTATTAATATTTTTAAAAAATTTGAGGGACGACTGTCCCCTTCCGCTCCCTCTGTCTTCGTCCCTGTCACCTCTCACCAGTTGACAAAAAAAAGTTAGATAAAACCTCAAAAAGCCAATCCCAGTCAATTAAATTGAACCTTTTCCAATTAAAATTTAGTGACTTCCCGCCGACCATTTTTTGTTTTTTAGTGAGATGTTGATTGTTGAGTATAAACTAAACCCTACTTAACCAGCTGGAAAAATACCAGGCAGCCTTATTAAAATTGTATTTGAATTCTAATTGAGATTTGTTACAAGTCAGCTGAAAAAATACCAGGCACGGCCAAATTAAAATTGTATTCGGATTCTAAATGAAATTCATTACAAGTGTCACTGGAAACCGGTCAAGCCAAAAACTATGGCCTGACTGAAGTTACTGTCAGGAGC
>JAOWBF010000001.1:9268442-9278752 GCA_028566175.1 Vinca major
GGCAAGATCATCAAAAGGACCATTCAGAGTTCAAAGATTATTATTATTATTTATTTATTTTGTTTGGTGGGGGGTGGGGGAGGAGCTTATGTGCTTACCAAGCAACGCAAAGGAAAGTGCCCACAACAAAGTTAAAATTCCACAAGAGACATACCACAGAAAGAGACTTGCTGCAAAAGAGAGAGAAAACGAAAGGTGTGCCCAACATCAGTCGGGTTTTCAAATTACCAACACTGGGAACAGTAGTAGTGTGTGTGCGCACACGCGTCGCATGTTGGGGGGAGAAGCCTAAAGTTGCAGACATACCAGCAGAAAAAGCTAAGACAAATGTCCAGCGAGGCCGCCCACATATGTGAATTGTTCTTTTAGATGAAGGACGTCCTCTGAGAACAGGCCTAGAAAATATGACATGTAAGATATCAGAAGAGGATGAAATTTAGGAGCACAAACCAATGGCCAGTGGAGATAAACTTACGTTAACGGGGGCCTCATTTTTGCAGCTAAATGAGGAGAAAACTGCCTAACAGTTCTAGTAACTTTTTCGCTAAAAGTGCCTGCAAAGCTACAGTGACAAAACTTCAACAATATAAATAGCCAAGGGGAAGAAAATCCAATAGAGAGCATTTGTTCATTTCAGTCTCAGATTTCATAAGCCCAGGAAAGGGGTCTCTAACAGTCTTCAAAAAATGAAGGACAGACACTGTTGTATTGAAGGCAACTTGTTTCGAGTCAGAGGAGGCATACAGCACAAGGGCACAACTAGTCAGGAAGGCGGCCTACTAACGACAAATGTACAGATGTCACAAAAGGAGCTAAAGACGCAGATACTCATGTTCGCCACCCAAATAAAGTGAAGTCTCACGGATATCCAAATAGGAGAATCATATGGATACAGGTTAAGATTTTTCAAGGTTTCGGAAGCCTATGGCTTGAAATGGTCACCTCTATATTCTGTCTTCTTCACTGTATTCTTCATTTTCTCCACACTTGCTAAAGAAATTACATGACGCAGGACCAGGTTCCCATTCCCTCTTTCTTTCCTTTTTTTCTTAGCTAGATAATGGCTAACCTGGTTTTTTTGTTATGGACTGAGGAAACATGCAACTTGAAGAGTTAAATGCAAACCGTAATACAGAGGCTCAACATTAATGTGGATGTACGATATAAAATAAATGAGAACACACTTCCATATAAAGTTAAAATGCTGCAGAGTGCCATACCTATCATTCAGAAAAGCAATACTTAGAGCTGTCAGAAGGGCAGCAACAATGGCAAGTGGCCTCCTAAGAAAAGCTAATCCTGTAATCAACAATGCAGGCCGGATTAACAAAATATACTCAAAAATCGAACGGCGGCAGCAACATCCAACGCCCAAATAGCTGATATATCAGATAAAGGCTGTCTAAGTTCTCTTACCAAGAATGAAAACAATCATTATGAAGTAATTTGTCCGATAACTGCAACAAGAAAATTGCATCAAAAGTAAGACTAGTCCTGATCATTAAGCAACTCGCTTGTTAGTTTTCCCAGAAATTAAAGGAGAATCTAAAATTAATAAACCTAAGCTCAATAAAACCGTAAACTACAATCTACAAACCACTTCAATCAAAGAAAAAATTTTATATTCCGGAAATATGTTGCAGCAATTGGATATTGCAATACGCAATTTCCCTGAGGGTTTTCTTTTATTATTTATCAATGGCAAACACTATGAAATAATTCGTCCGATCGCCAATAGTAAGTAACTAGTCCTGATCTCATTAAGCAAGTCACTTGTTAATTTGCCAATAAACTAAAGCAGAAGCTAAATTGATAAACCTAAGCTCAATAAAACCAAAAACTATATTCTAGAAACCACTTTAATCAGGAACAGAAACATATATAAACTTCAGAAATATGCTGCGGGAATTAGCTATTCCAATACGCACTTTTTCCTGAGGTTTTCTTTTTTTTCGCTTTCATTTCTACTGATAAATAATGAATAAATTTACAAGTTAACGATAAAGGATCGTACTAGTAGAGATTACACTTGAGGCGACTGTTCCATTTGGAGAACGATCGGGGAACGGTGAATCTGGAGAAGAATTCCCACACCGGTCGCGGCGGCGATGACCAGTCAACCTCGCGAAGAGCTTCGATTAGATCCTGGGAGGTAATGTTTCCCCAATCCATTTGCTTGTGATTATTAAGAAATCAATCGCACAAAATCAAAACCCTAAATATAAGTATTGAATGGAAATTACAGAATATAACTGGCGAATACAAAGTTGAGGGGAAAGATATTATTGAAGAAGAAGCAAAAAGATGATGAAGTGTGTATTGGAAATATCTTGGAGTAGCTGCAAAGAAGGATTTGTCGCGGGGAAAATGGGAAATTTGGTGAAGGAATTATTTATTTAAATTGGTAAATATACCATTTATGTTGCATGTTTAAAAAGAGGGAAAAATTAATATAATGTCTGAGCCCGGGTTCGAACCGGGGACCTCTAGTGTGTGAGACTAGCGTGATAACCAACTACACCACCCAGACCTGATTGACATGATTCCTGACTCGAATATAGTCTTCTTTGTTCTTAATTTTTTCTCAGTTGAAGATTCATATTTGACAATTTTTTTGTATTTCGATTTGGGGTATCACCGTTTTCTTTTTCGAAACCCCCAAAATATGAAGATTGTCGAAAAAATATGAACATGACTGGAACAAGTGAGGGGTCAAGGGTTGGGGTCCCATGCCAAAATTGGTTGGGGAGAGGGGTTCAAGTGAGGGGTCCTCTGTTTTTTAATTATTATTTTTTACTCCAATCTATTTTTTTTTGAAAAAAATCAATTGTTTTGCATCAAAATAAGTAAGATATGTAAAAAAATTAATCTCAAATATTGATAAATTCCTTATTCAAGAAGATTTAGGAAAAATAATTAATAGCGAAAGAAGATGAAATAAAAAAAAAAATGACGGAGAGTAGGTGTTAAAAAAAAAAAGGAGAGTAAATGTTAAAAAAGAAATATTGCAGTATTACTTCTAAAATTTACATTTCAAGTACTCGGTACTTTTCTTTTTAAATGTAAACAAAAGCTCCTGTGTTTGGTTAATTGTTTATTGCAGTTTACTTCTTTTATATGAGGGTAGTTGTAATTTAGTTCTCCATGTAACAAAAATATTCTAAAAATTTGAAGATTATTAGTTAACATTTTATAAAGCAAATTATTTTTACATAGTAAAAAAATACTCCTCACAAAAAGAAAAATATATGCCAACCCTTGACACGACATCTATCGTTTGAAGAAATAAAAAAAGATAATGAATGAAATTTTCAAGTGTATTAAAATAGAATTAAGCAGTAATCGTTTTAAACAAATTAAAAACCCCGTTAATCTCATCCGTACGCCTCACCATCAATAAACAGAAGAGAGGCTGTTGAACCGTTGAAGCCAAATAACAGAGACAATAAAAAAAACCAAAGCAAATTTCCTTTTAAGATTTATTAGTCATTTCAGGTGATAGGTTGAAATTCTGAAGCTTCTTAAGGAGCTTTTACTTCTATTGCCCGAGCTTACTTCTACTATTTTCAAATCAAATTTTGGCATAGGGTTTTCAGAGCTCTCTGAAGAAATTTGAATGGCTCAAAGTAGAGGAGGAGGAAGATGTATGGTGGGAGAGTATGTGGTTGGGAAGCAGTTAGGTTATGGATCATTTTCGACGGTATGGCATGGCCGGCACCGGATACACGGAACGGAAGTAGCGATCAAAGAGATCGTTACGGCTAGATTGAATCATAAACTACAAGAAAGTCTTAAATCAGAAATTATTATTTTGAAGAAGATCAATCATCCTAATATAATTAGCTTGCATGATATGATTGAGGTAAAATTCATCAATTCTGCATCAACAGATTACTTACTGGAATCGACACATAATGATTCAAATATTCTTAATAACATATACTCTTATTTGTGACTAATATTGTTGTCCTGCATATGATCATGCACTCACAATTTATTATTTGTTCTACATTATATTGACTAATACGCAATTCTTGTACATGCTAAAACACAAATACAGAACACTATATTAATATGACATTACGGTGTTGTAGTATTCGATAGATGAAATGCATATTCTGAAATTATAGTGGTGGAATTCACATA
Source organism: Vinca major (assembly GCA_028566175.1). NCBI lineage: Eukaryota > Viridiplantae > Streptophyta > Magnoliopsida > Gentianales > Apocynaceae > Vinca > Vinca major. The sequence goes on from JAOWBF010000001.1 coordinate 9,272,589, forward strand.
TTAATTACCAGTTTTATCAATCACTGAGTGTTGATTTACTAAGGATTTTACATTGTATTGTATAATGTTTTGTTTTATTTTATGTGTTGTATGTCTTTGGTTAGAGGTTTATGCAGAAAATATGAACAAAGCAAGGAAATTATGTAATCATATAGGAAAACGTGTGGCAGTTCATTGTTCATCGTTATTAGTTACTTTAAAAAAGATAATTAAGTCGTTGGTAGCTGATTAGAAGTAAAAAACAATGAGTTTGAAGAGTGTATGAAGAAACTGAAACAAGCGCGAGTTGCTGTTTTTACGTGTCCATCTAAATTTTGCATGAATTTTTTTGAACCATCCATAGAAACTAATAGAGTCCTTTACTTTTTCTTTCTTCTGCTGATCTATACTAAGAAAGGCTCTTCTGGACGGAATGTAGGACTCTGGAAAGATTTATATTATTCTAGAATACTGCAGAGGTGGTGATCTTTCAGTGTACATCCAGCAACGTCAAGGAAGAATTCCAGAAGCAACTGCAAAGCATTTTATGCGGCAGCTAGGTATCCATCTCTTCCTGCTATAGGTTGGTTAAACTGGCTTGCATTCGACATGGATGATGAAATAATTATTGTTATTCTTTTGTACCACAGCATCAGGTCTAAAAGTTCTTCGTGAAAACAACTTAATACACCGAGATCTAACGCCACCGGTGAGCTTCCGTATGGTGTTTCAATGAATGATGGACTTGATCATTATTTCTATGTCATTCTGTTTTCTTTTGGGATTATGAGGAGGTCATGGTTTTTTATTCATTCCTGTCGGGTTACCTGTAAATTGTGTATTTGATGTCTCTTATATGAACTGATTCCTGCAATAGAATCTACTGCTCTCCGCAAATGATGACATGTCCACCCTGAAGATAGCTGATTTTGGATTTGCAAGGTAAAGTTTTCCTTAGCTACATTACTGTGTTGTTTAGTATGTTTTATTGTCTACTGCATTGTTTACGAGGCATGCCCATGGAGTTTCGTTATCCAGATTTACTCTTTTTTAATATCCCATCCTCGCTCTCTCTCAAAGAGTCCAAGTTGAAAAATAATATGCTTTCTGGAAATGGGATAATAGTACAGTCGGTTTTAACTTTTTTTTTCTCAGTAGTTGATATCTCAATGGGAAGAAAGAAATGGATGGTTAACTATGCTTTTTGATCCTCTTTTTCTCAATGCTGAGAAGGACTATGAACTAAAATTCCTGCCCATATCTGATTTTTGTATGAAAATAAATACCTGATCAATCATTTCTCTTTGGAATATTGCTTTTGTACCCATATATAACCTACATTTGGTTCAAATGATTGTTGATCTTTTGAACTCTTTATAGCTGTTTCTTTTTGGAATAGGAATTATAGAGCCTTTTGAGAATTAGAGAGAAACGTCCATGAGAAAATTAACGCTGAATTGGCACAAATAAATTGTGATTAGAAAAGGAAAAAAAGAGTTTCGCGGGAAAAATCTGTATAGGAACCACACAATAGTGGGTTGCGCTTAAGCTAATTTATGATCACCTTGCAAGTGATGGAATTCTCAGCAGGTTTTGTTGCACGTATTTTTGTTACCTTTGATAGCTCTCCCATCTGCTGTTGCTTTGCTTTGGTAAAACTAAGAAGAAGTGGCAAACTCAGTGAACGAGATGTAGTTGTCGAGTTCAATCTGTGAACAGTCGTGTTACTCCTGGAAGCTGAGAGATTGCCAGGCTTCTAAGTCCATGTTGCAATGAGACAATCTTATCTCTGTTCCCAGAAAACCCTTATCCTTCTCATTTGTTAAAAGATTTTTTTTCTCCTGACAAGATTACCTTTACTTCTTTATTGGTCATATCTTTCTTGATATCCTGCAAGTTTAAGCCGTACATTTCTATTAGATTCTACCTGGATCTTCCTTAACATAATCTTTCCCCCGTATTTAGACATTTTAACTTCTCATAATTTGTACTTGTACTACTGGTCAATTTTATTCCAGTTCTACCGTGTCTAACTGCTTCAGGTATTGTATTACTAAAGAGGGTTCGAGCAGCTTTTTATTTTGCTCACTCAAGGTTTATATTTTGAACTGCCATTTGTACTTATTTATTATGTTTTATTTTTTGGGGGTTAGGTCTCTTCAACCTAGAGGGCTTGCTGAAACATTATGTGGTTCACCGCTCTATATGGCTCCCGAAATAATGCAACTTCAGAAGTATGATGCAAAGGTGAAATTCTATGCTTTACTCATGCAATCAGTTAACAATGTATTAGATTTCCCATTAACTCTGAAAAGAAAACGCAGGCAGATCTCTGGAGTGTCGGCGCCATTCTCTATCAACTAGTAACTGGAAAAACACCATATACAGGAAGTAACCAAACACAGGTTCATATCTCAGACATTCATCTCTATACTTGAAGAAACTGTGCTTTTCTAGACTCTTTGACCCCTTCCATTCATGTTTCTGCAGCTCCTTCAGAACATACTGAAATCAACAGAATTGCCTTTCCCTCCAGACATAACAGATTTAAGTCCTTCCTTTATAGACTTGTGCCGAAAATTGTTGCGTCGTAACCCAGGTACTACAATCAGTGTAACTTGGTATTCTGTAGGGTGTGGAAATTATTGTGCTCTTCTCCTCTGGAGAATTACCGAAGGACCAAATAAGGTCGTGACTTCTGCAACTATCGGCATCTAATTATATTTTTCATTTTTCTTTCAGTGGAGAGATTGACATTTGAAGAATTCTTTAACCACCCATTTCTTTCTCAAAGGCTACCAGACCAGTTATCCCGGTAGAAAAGATGATGAACTTTGACATTGTCTTTTCTTTAGTTAAGATATTAGAAGATACAGACGGTCTTTCATCAGATCGAATCAATAAATTCAACTGTATGTGCAGGAATTCGAGACCGCAAAGAGCAATAGATGGTTTTCCACTTTCTGAAGTCAGTCCTGTGAGGAGCACAGAAGAAAGTTCTCAAGAAGATTATTTACCTTTCAGCTTAGATGATGATTCCAGTGGTCCTGATGGAAGTCCGTCTTTTATTAGGAGGTCCCCGATCAGATCTACATATGGGTTTTCTGTTGATTCAAAATCAAAGAGGAATGAAGTTTCTAATCCACCGAATAGAATTGGTTCAACTTCCAATCAGGGCAGCATCACACATAAGCCGGATGTAATTATGCTTAGTCTTGGTAGATTCAAACGTTCAGAAGGAAACCTGAATGAACCCCCTAAATCTCTGGATTCAAAGGCCAAAAGTTGGTCAAAAGGTGCTTTCTTTTATGCATATTCTCGCGTCAATTCCTACATTTAAGTTACCAGGCTTTTGCCTGAAAGGCGTTTCATGTTTTCTTTTTAGGGTTGTTTACAGTGGCTGATCAAATGGAATTGGTTGATCAGGATTATGTCCTTGTGTCCAGTCCCCCAATGGATGCGTCTTCTTCAGCTTCTATTTCTAAACTAAGCAATTTTCTGTTCAAATCCGGCAGTCACTTGCAGCATGCTGGGAGTTCACATCCCACTTCAACTTCTCCAATGCCAATTCTTAGTGCAGCTACAGGCAAAGTAGGTCGTATTGATAGTTTTGAAAGTTGTGGCTCTGCTCCTGGAACTTCACAAGGATCTATAGACATGGTGGATGCACTAGAGCAACCATCAACTGACTGCATAACTAGGATTAAATCCTTGCAGAGGTGTGCCTCAGCCATTACAGAATTAGTGAATGAAAAGGTAATCTGGAATTTCTGGATATTCTGAAAATACATGAAGAAAATGCGCTTTCAGATTATCACACATATACAAAGTTATGTCTTTAAAACACGATGCATGCATGCTTGGTTCTGTACATGCTAGTACAGCTAATTCTTTTTCATTTTAAACATCTTCTCACTGCTAATGGTTGTTACTGTTTAAAGATTGAGGCAGGTGAACAGCTAGAAGCATTTTCAATTCAGCTTGTAATTCTTGCTATATGGAAGCAGGCGTTGCACATCTGTCATACACAAGCTGCTTCCGCTATGGAAGGGAGTCCAACACCTGATACTAATAGATTCAGAGAGGTAAAGAGGGAGCAAGGTAGCCCAGATATTCATGAAAATCTTGACCCTTCTGAGTCTCGGGTTTCGCAGGATATCTCCTCTGACATTGAGAGAGCATTTCTTCTTGAGGTTGGGAATGCTGAAGAACTTGCCAAAATTGTAGAGCCTGGTACACCCATTGCAAGACTTCTCTTCTTTCAATAAATTAAAGTACCTGAGTTTGTGTTATCCTGCACTTGGTCTAGCCTGCATATTGCATACCCTCTCTGATTCCTGACTTAGCTATCGAAGTCACCATTTTTACTCTTCTCAACTTGCTTGTATAACATGTGGTCGTTGTCAGTAAACTTCTGACTCTAGTGTGGCAAACCCAAAATTTAATGGCCACTTGATTATATTAGACCTACAGAGAGCACTACTGTCCATTTTGACACTTATTGTCTACTTTTGCAAATATCATCCGTTTAGTTTAGATTTGCTTCCATTTTGAATAAATCTGCATCTTATATGTTTAAGTACATGCATCTTTGTTGTTATTTTTTCAAGAGAACACACCATGGAAAGACATTGGTGTTGGTTGTGAGGTTTCATAGAGGTTAGACGGTATCGACATCAAATTTTTTGTCTCATAACCTGTTGATGCTAGTTCAATGTTCAGGAAATACAGAAATGCCTGATGCAATGGAGCCAATATTTCAAGCTGCCCTTGCTCTGGGAAGGCGTGGGGCTGTAAGCATTTTCTTGTTCCTCTAATTCTCTTTCTTTTTGTCTTGTTTAGCGGTGCTTGGCAACTTCATCCGCATTTAGATATTTGGTTTTATTTCCCGAGACACCAGATTTCTTTAAGCTAGATCAGAAAAGACCTGCATACATATATTTTCCTCTTTTGGAAGTTAATAAAATATGTCGAAAAGTTACCCTTAAAAATGAAGTTGTTACAAATTAATAGTCATTTCCAAATTTCCAAATGTGAGGTGGGATTACTTCAGGTCCCTATAGCTCTATCTAAGGTGTACTTGTGGATTTATTCGACAGTATCAGGAATCGCTTGTGCATGCTGCCTGGTTTAACTTGCCATGTTATGAACCAACATCACTGCGGCACATCCCTTCAAAAAAAAATCAGCTTCCTTAATTTGCTTTCCGCTTTCCTCTGACCGTCCCAGAAAAAAATGATCCACTATCCTTAGGACCAAGGTTTTCCAAGCTATATGCCAAAATAACCTGCCTACAATGGTTTGCCATACCTTGACGAATATGCAAGTTTTTTGGTCTCTCTTTCATCAGATGTTGGAAGTTTGGAAAAAACCATTTCAAAGCTATTTCTGAAATCATATCATATTTGCTTGGCAGGTTGATGAGTACATGGGTGATGCGGATAACGCAGTGTTGTTTTATTCAAAAGCTGTGCGATTGTTTGTATTTCTTCTAGTGGAAGCACCCTCTCTTATTTTGAATCCTCCCTTTTCTTTGACAAACTCGGACAGATATAGACTTCAGAATTACATTGATATGCTGAATAACAGACACAGCGTTTCAAGGTCTCAAAGAATGGGTCTTTTGAAGAGCGTAGATCAACAATTAGCCCCATGAAAATGTGTGGTGATATTTTATTTAACTGTTTGGCATATCACGTTATGCTTAACTAAGTACAATTCATTGTCTGCACAGTTATTCTTTGAGCGATGCGAGTGACAGTTTGATCAAGTTGTATATGTGGGCGAACTGTTGTTGATATACTCGTTTCTATAACTAAGTAAAAAATTGTATATTTGTATATTCATCTCATTTTGCAGGTTGCATGCATGCCTTCCCAGGATGGCCTCCTCGACCGAACAATGTATCTTTGTTTCATGATGTTTCCTTTTGCATTTATCTCAGAGCTATTTAGTTTAAGATGGGAATAGGATGAGGTTCTGGAGAATTTCGTCTTCAGTTTCATATAAGTTAAATTTCTGGTGAGGAAAACATGTTGGGGTTTATTGAAATTTTTGTTTCGAATTGGGAAATTGGCATGTTTGGTCTTCAAATTATTTCTCAAATAATTGAGTAATTATCATTATTTTTTTACTTCTCATTTGGTCTTAGATGTTATTTCGCACTTACTAATCGGTCCCAACAC
>JAOWBF010000001.1:9278852-9291918 GCA_028566175.1 Vinca major
AATAGAGAAGAAATTGTTTGCTTTCTTTAATTTCTATTTGAAGATGATCAAGAAGAAAATTGTTTGGATATTATGACAATATATCTTGTTTTGGGGAATATGAGTTTTCTTTTTTTAGTTTGGATATTTCTTTATTTTTCTTATAATTTTTAAAAAATGAGATTACTAAAAAAATTGTAATCGAAGACATTTAATTTTAATATTAATGAGAAAAAATACAAATCTTGAGAAAATAGTAGAAATTTGACAATGCACGTTTAAACCTAGAAAATTAATCAAAATCTTATATTTAATGAAATTTATAAGAATCTATAGATTTTAATTGACTTTTAAAATCAAAATTGAATATATTTTAATGAATTTTTAAAAATCTAAATGGAATACATCTAAATTTCATTGGACTTTTCAAATCAAAAATTTATACTCTAGAGTAATATAGACAAGAGATACAAAAAAAAGAAAAAAAAAGAAGAAAGAAACAAAGCAAAATTATTTTAAGATTATTTAAGTTGAATTCCGAAGCTCCTCAACCTCAGGGAGGTCGTCGTTGAGCTTTAAACTTCTATTGCCCAAGCTTACTTCTATTTCAAATAAATTTTGGCCTAGGGTTTTCAGAGCTTCTGAAGAAAATTTAATGGCTCAAAGTAGAGGAGGAGGAGGAGGAGGAGGAGGAGGTATGGTAGGAGAGTATGTGGTAGGGAAGCAGATAGGCTCTGGATCATTCTCGACGGTATGGCATGGCCGGCACCGAATACATGAAACGGAAGTAGCAATCAAAGAGATCGTTACTGCTAGATTGAATCATAAACTACAAGAAAGTCTTAAATCAGAAATTTTTATTTTGAAGAAGATCAATCATCCGAATATAATTCGCTTACACGATATGATTGAGGTTACTATTTTTATTTGATTTTGTAGTCTCCGAGAGTTGAAATGCTTATTCACGTCTTAATCATTAGTTTTTATCAATTATGTAGTGTTAATTTACTAAGGATTCTACAATTTATAAATTTTATATTATACGTTTTTTGATTTTACGTACTGTATGTTTTTGGTTAGAGCTCACGCAGAAAATATGAACAAAGCAAGGAAATTCTGTTAATCATTTGTCAAAAATGTATATCCGTTGATTGTTGATCGTTATCAGGACTATATAAGTCTTTGATAGCTGGTTAGGAAAGATCATAGTTTGGTGCTTATTAGACCCGCAGGAGGTGCTAATGTATTACATCGATTTTCACAAGCTAAGAAAGGAAACAAGATGAGATTTATTTCTAATCATTTTGTAATACTTTAACAACTAACTTGAAGAATGTGTATGGTTCTTTAGCCATCATATCTAGTTTCGTTCGTGAAACTTGATGTAACAGAAGTGTTTTCCATTTTTGTCTCTTCGAAAAAATAAGACAAACTGTATTAGTAGGATTCAAGCCATAAAACCAGCTATTTTGTTGCTCGACATCTACAAATAACCTCAGGCACTGTTATTTCACAGTCTAGCCTAGTTGAAGAATGTAGGAAATAGTTTTGTCATGGATGGCTTTACCTTTTCTCAAATTAGTTTTGTATTTTTGACACTTCTATTATGGTGTTAATTTTATGTCATCTTTATATTCTCTAACTTAGAGAGTGTATTAAGAAAATGAAACAAGTAAGCACGAGTTGCTATTTTTACGTGTCCATCTAAATTTCGCATGAATTTTTTTCGAACCATAACCAGAAACTAATAGAGTCCTCCACTTTTTCTTTCTTCTATTGATATATATTCTATACTACGCAATTATCTTGTGGATGGAATGTAGGACTCTGGGAAGATTTTTATTATTCTAGAATACTGTAGAGGTGGTGATCTTTCAGTGTACGTCCAGCAACGCAAAGGAAGAATTCCAGAAGCAACTGCAAAGCATTTCATGCAGCAGCTAGGTATCTATCTTTTCCTGCTATAGGTTGGTCAAACTGGCTGGTATTCTATATGGAAGATGTAATAATCATTGTTATCTTTTGTGCTACAGCATCAGGGCTAAAAGTTCTTCGTGAAAACAACTTAATACACCGAGACCTAAAACCACAGGTGTGCTTCCCTATGATGTTTCAAGGAATGATGGACTTGATCATAATTTCTAAGTTATTCTGATTTATTTTAGGATTATGCTGATGTCATGGTTTTTTATTCATTCATGTTTCTGGGTTGGCTATGAATTTTCTATTTGATGTCTCTTTTATATGAACTGATTTCTGGAATAGAATCTTCTGCTTACCGCAAATGATGACAAATCCACCCTGAAGATAGCTGATTTTGGATTTTTCAAGGTAAAGTTTGTCTTGGCCTCATTACATCTTTCTCTTAATATGTTTTGCTTTATACTGCTTGTTTGCAAGGAATGTCCTTGTTGTTTAGTCAATACAGATTCTCTGTGCGTGAGTGTGTGTGCGCGCACGCTGTCAGTTTCAACTTTTCCTTTTTCCCTCTGTGTTTGAATATCTTAATGGGAAGAAAGAAATGGATCGTTAATTATACTTTGCTTAACCTCCTCCTCTCAATGCTGAGAAGGATTACAAAGATAAACGCCTGCTCAGATCTGATTTTCATGTGAAAAGAATACCTGATCCAACATTTCTCTTTGGCGCATTGCTTTTATACCCATATGTAACCGACATTTGGCTCAAATGATTGTTCATATTTTGAAATATTTATAGCTGTAGCTTTTTGAGGTAGCAAATATAGTCTCTCTCTCTCAAGTATCTGAGAGAAAACTAAAAAGAAATTATGATTAGAAAAAATAGAGTTTCATGGGGAATTCTCTAAGGACCTGCAGAATAGTGGGTTGCACTTAAGCTATCACCTTGCGGCTTGCGGGTGATGGAATGATGAGCAGGTTTGTTGTATTTATTCTTGTACCTTCTGTAGCTCTCCATAGCCGATATTGCTTTATGTTATCGTAAAACTAGAAAGAAGTGGTAAACATAGCGCATGAGATATTGCTTTATATTTCATTTTAATTGGATATTCCCCAACAGAATCTTTCCCCAATTACGACATTTTAACTTTTCATAATTTATACTTGTACAGCTACTTGTTATTTTTCTTTCCCATTCTGCCATGTCTAACAGCTTAAACTACTTTATTGCTAAAGAGGCTTTGGGCTACTTTTTGTTTTGCTCACTCAAGGTTCGTTTTTTAAAAACTGCCTTTGCTTTTTTTGAAACATTATGTGGTTCACCGCTCTTTATGGCTCCCAAAATAATGCAACTTCAGAAATATGATGCAAAGGTGAAATTCTCTGCTTTGCTGATGCGATCACTTAACAATGTGGTAAATTTCGCATTAACTCAGGAAAGAAAATGCAGGCAGATCTCTGGAGTGTCGGTGCCATTCTTTATCAGCTAGTAACCTGAAAAACACCAAATACAGAAAGTAACCAAATACAGGTTAATCATCTGAACTATTCATATCTATGCTTTTTGACCCCTTTCATTCATGTAATATGAAGCTACTTCAGAACATACTGAAATCAACGGAGTTGCACTTTCCTCCAGACGCAACAGATTTAACTCCTTCCTGTATAGACTTATGCTGTAAATTGCTGCGTCGTAACCCAGGTACTACTACCAATTTAGCTTGGTATTCTGCAGCGCATGGCAATTATTTTACTCTACCCTGGAGAGTTACCGAAGGACCAATTAAGAAGGTCATGACTTTTGCAACTATCAGCTTCTAACTGTATTTTAAATTCTCTTTCAGTGGAGAGATTGACATTTGAAGAATTCTTTAACCATCCATTTCTTTCTCAAAGGCTACAAGACCAAGTATCACGGTAGACAAATGATGAACTTTGACATTTTCATTTCTTTGGTTAAGATATTAGAAGAGAGATTCTTTTGTCAGGCCGAATCAATAAATTGAACTGCCTGTGCAGGAATTCGAGACCGCAAAGAGTGATAGATGGTTTTCCACTTTCTGAAGTCAATCCTGTGAGGAGCTCAGAAGAAAGTTCTCAAGAAGATTGTTTACCTTTCAGTTTAGACGATGATTCCAGTGGTCCTGAAGGGAGTCCGTCTTTTGTTAGGAGGTCCCCAATCAGATCTACATATGGATTTTCAGTTGATTCAAGATCGAGGAGAAATGAAAGCTCTAATCCATTGAATCGAATAGGTTCACCTTCCAATCAGGGCAGCACCACACGTAAACCGGATGTAATGATGTTTAGTCTTGGTAGATTCAAACATTCAGAAGGAAACCTGAATGAACCTCTTAAATCTCTGGATTCCAAGGCCAAAAGTGCGTCAATAGGTGCCTTTTATGCACGTTCTCATTGTTGATTCCTACATAAAAGTTACCAGGCTTTTTCCTGAAAGGAAATTCGTGTTTTCTTCATGTTTACAGTGGCAGATCCAATGGAATTGGTCGATCAGGATTATGTCCTTGTGTCCAGCCCCCCCATGTGTGCGTCTTCTTCAGCTTCTATGTCTAAGCTAAGCAATTTTCCGTTTAAATCTGGCAGTCCCTTGCAAAATGCTGGGAGTTCAAACCCCACTTCAACTGTTCCAATGCCAATTCTTAGTGCAGCTACGGGCAAAGTAGGCCGTATTGATAGTTTTGAAAGTCGCAGCTCTGCACCTGGAACTTCACAAGGATCTACAGACATGGTGGATGCACTAGAGCAGCCATCAACTGACTGCATGACTAGGATTAAATCCTTGCAGAGGTGTGCCTCAGCCATTACAGAATTAGTAAATGAAAAGGTAATTTGGAACCCTCTGGTTATTCGGAAAATGCATGCAGAGAGTGCACTTTGTGATTATTATTATACATATGCTAAGTTATGTCTTCAAAACAAGAAGCATGCACACTTGGCTGTCCGCATGTTGTTAGTACAGCTAGTTTTTTTCATTTTAAACATCTTCTCACTGCTAATGATTGTTACTGTTTAAAGCTTGAGGCAGGTAAACAGCTAGAAGCATTTTCGATTCAGCTTGTAATTCTTGCTATATGGAAGCAGGCATTGCACATCTGCCATACACAAGCAGCTTCTGCACTTGAAGGGAGTCCAATAACTGATTCTAATAGATTCAGAGAGGCGACGAAGGTGCAAGGTAGCCCAGATATTCATGAAAATCTTGATCCTGCTGATTCTCGGGTTTCGCAGGATATCTACTCTTCCATTGAGAGAACATTTCTTCTTGAAGTTGGAAATGCCGAAGAACTTGCCAAAGTTGTTGAGCCTGGTACACCCATTGCAAGACTTATCTTCTTTCAATAAATTAAGTACATGGGTTAATGTTACCCCGCTATTCTTGGTCTAGCCTGCATGGTTATTTCTGATTTAGCTATCAAAGTCATCTTTTTTACTACTCTGCACTCTTGTATAAACCGTGGTCATTAGTCATTGTCTAAATCGTAAACTGTAAAATTCTGACTCGTGTGTCAAACCCAAAATTTACTGGCCACTAGATTGGAGTGTATTGATTATATTCGACTTTCCATTTTGATATATATTCTCTACTTTCGCATACTTCGTCAGTTTAGTTCATATTTGCTTTTCTATTTTTAATACATCTGAATCTTATATGTTTTAAGTGCATTCATTTTTGTTGTTATTTTTTCGAGAGAACACTCGAGGGAAAGACATTGGTGTTGGTTGTGAGATTCATAGAGGTTAGACATTATCGACACCGAGGTTTTTGTCTCATAACCTATTGATCCTAGTTTCTATCTCAATGTTCAGGAAATACAGAAATGCCTGATGCAATGGAGTCAATATTTCAATCTGCCCTTGCTCTGGGAAGACGTGGGGCTGTAAGCATTTTCTTGTTCTTCTTACTCTTACTTTCTGTCTTGTTTAGGTGGTGCTTGACTAGTTAACTTCATCCGCAGTTTGAATATTTAGTTTATTCCCTGCGAGGCCTGATTTCTTTTAAGCTAGATATCAAAAGAAGTTAACCATATATGTCGGAATTAGCTGTAAATGAAGTTGTTACAAAGTAATGGTCATTTCCGATGTGAGGTGGGGTTACGTCAGGTCACTATTGCTCTATTTAAGTTGGTACTTGTGGATTAATTTTGACAGTGTCAGGAATTGCTTGCCATGCTGCCTGGTTTAGCTTCTTATGTTGTGAACCAATTTCCTTGTACAGGCACATCCCTTAAAAAAAAAATTCAATGTTCAGTTTCTTTAAATTGATTTCGACATTCCTCTCACCGTCCCAGAAAAGGTTAAGCACTATCCTTGGGACCATATGCCAAAATAACCTGCCTTCGGCAGAATGGTTTACCATATCTTGACGAATATGCGAGTTTCCTGCATCTCTGTCTTCAGATATTGGAGTCTGAAAAACCATTTCCGAACTATTTCTGAAATCATATTTATATTTTGCTTGGCAGGTTGATGAGTACATGGGTGACCCCGATAACGCAGTGTTGTTTTATTCAAAAGCTGTGCGATTGTTTGTATTTCTACTAGTGGAAGCACCCTCTCTTATTTTGAATCCTCCTTTTTCTCTGACAAACTCGGACCGATATAGACTTCAGAATTACATTGATCTGCTGAGTAACCGACACAGCATTTCAAGGTCTCAAAGAATGGCTGTTCTGAAGAGCGAGGATCAACAATTAGCCCCATGAAAATGTGGGGAGATATTTGTTAACTCTTTGGCATAGCATGTTATGCTTAACTGCGTACAATTCTTTGTCTGTACAGTTATTCTTTGAGTGATGCGAGTGACAGTTTGATCAAGTAGTATCTGTGGGCGAACTGTTGTTGATATAATCGTTTTGTTACTTGGAAAGTTAAAAAAAATGTATATTTGTAGATTCATCTCATTTTGCAGGTCATGCTTCCTGGATCCCAGGATGGCCTATTTAATCGAACAAATCTGGTTTCATGTTACTTTTTGCATTTATTCAGAGCTACTTAAACTTGGGGCGGAACAAATCTTTGTTTCATAATTCATATGCTACCTTTTGAATTTATTCAGAGCTACTTAAACTTAGGGTGGAATTGGATGAGGATTCTGTCTGAGATTTTTTCTCTTCGATTTTGGAAAAGTTAATTTTTGGTGAGAAAGAAAAGTGGGTTAAAATGAAAATGTTGTTTTGAGTTCCAGAATGGATTTTTCCTCAAATACACCTTGGTGTTTTTTTAAAAAGCTTAAATACACCTTTGTGTGACCTAACATAATGTTTAGAATATTTGGATTAGTTTCCACTGGAGTGTAGTTACCGTCTATATGATGATGGTCTAGTTGGACCTGTTTTATATTTTTATTAAAGGATTGTGATATACGAATACAGTACGTAAGCTTTGAATCATCCTAGGCTCCAATGGGGTGATTTTTTTGCGGTGGGGTTAAAGACAAGATCTCTCACCAATCGAGTCACTGAGTCACTTTAATTTATATCTTCTACAATTCCTATCGGATCTGGAGGTGGGGATCATATAGGCGGGAGTATCGCCTTTTTGTGTATAAAAAAGAAAAAGCGACATTGAGTGTTTTGGCCGCCCTAGTTTTGCAAGTGGCTTATTTTTAATTTGTTTTAATATTCCTTTTCCTCCTACCTACTCAATAAAGGCCATATCTACGCCTTAGGGCCCCACTTTTCGACCCGACAAAAATTATAAAGAATGTTAATCAAAATAATCTAGTTGCTCGACTGGTGGGAGGTCTTGTTTTATTCCGCCACAAGAAGTCACCCCACATTGTAGGGTTGCACTGTGACTGCCAAGATTCGAGCTTATTTTTAAGCGCAGTGATTATTGAATAAAAAATTTAGGATCAAGAAGGCATAATGTAATATCAAATTTTAACAATCATTTTTATTTTATACTTTTCGTTTCTTATTTGATCCAATTTTTTTTATCCAACCATCATTATTGTATTTTAAATTTGTTTTCATATTCTTTTTCCTGAATGGCAAGTGGCTTGTTGGATTTAAGATCGAAAATGAGGTTTGAAGGTGGGGTTGGAATGAGATGTTGAAGTCTCCAAAGGAAGTTGTTGGAAAAAAGTTATCCAAAGAGAATGAATAGAGGAAAATCAAATTGGCAATTGGTTGCAAAGCTGTCTTATTTGGAGAAAGACAAAGACAGCTGCCGTGGAAATGAGTCCGGATCCAATGCATGATACAAAACGAATATTGTATATGCGGTCAAATACCGCGCCCTAAATCTATGACTACGGCAGTGGAAATGGTCAATGTGAAAGCTAACAAACTTCTCTCCCCACTCTTACGCTGCAAGTAAGAGACTTATATCTCATTTTACGTGAAAAAACTTGTTGAATATTACCTCCATATCATAATATAAGCAGTTTAGTACAAGTAACAAAAATTAAGAAAGTAAAAAGTAAGGCTCCGTTCCCTTTTACTTATATGTTATTTGGATACTCGATGTGGGACTTCATATTTCTAACACTCTCCCTTACATCGAGGTCGGAGTCAATTTAAGTCCCACCGCCCTTCTGTCTCCATATCCTTTCAAAACTAATTGGCAAAGAGAGGTGTTAACCCATGAACTTATATGTTATTTGGATATTCCTTAGACACTCGATGTGGGACTCCATCTTTCAACACCTTTACTACAGAATATTCCTTGAAGACTTGTGTAGACTCACAAAATTATATTTTGTCTTCTAAGTCATACGTGTGAATTGTTTCTAAAAGGAAAAAAAAATGAGAAATAAAGTAGTAAAAGTTTCACATTGTAATTTTTTTTTAAAATTGAATATCTAACTTGTAGTTAATGAGATTAGAGATTAATCCTGATAACCATGTTGAGTTTCTGAATAAATATTACATAATGAAAAGTCTATTTATGTTGAGTCAGACAAGGATATAGATCAGGACATTATATAAAATAAAATTAAGGATTTTTTTTTTTTTTTTATCTTTGTGCCGGATATAAAATAAGGCCAACTAGTTTGGACAGGAAGAATAATTAACAACATTTTCATTTATTTATTTTTGCCTCTATAATTGTTGTACCCCCTTCAAGACTTTCATTTTTCTACAATTTAATAAGTCCATAATATATATGCAATAATCTATCATGCAGACAGTAGTTAGCTACGAGATTCTGAACATGAGAAAAGTAGCTATTCTTCTAGTTATTTTCCATTTCCTTTTTTTCTTCAATCATTTATCGTCATCTGCTTCAAAAGATAGTCATAATAATTTCTTAAATAAAGGCGACACAATATCTGTGAAAGATGATTCAGAATTAATCACATCACCAGACAATTCATTCACCTGTGGCTTTTATAGCCTTGGAGGAAACAATGCATATTGGTTTGCAATCTGGTTCACTAATTCAATAGACAAAACTGTTGTTTGGATGGCTAATCGAGACCGCCCTGTTAATCGCGGGTCATTCGTTAGTCTGAGGCGAGATGGGGTCATGACCTTGTTCGATTTCGATGGCTCAATTGTATGGGAAACAAATTTTACATCTACTGATGTTGCCAAAGCTGAGCTTCTTAATTCAGGGAATCTTGTTTTGAGAAATACTAAAGGTAACATTCTTTGGCAAAGCTTTGATTATCCTACTGATACACTTTTGCCTAGCCAAAGTTTTACCAAGGGTAAAAGATTGGTTTCTTCATTGAGAAAAACAAGTTTTCAATCAGGGTATTTTAATTTGTATTATGCTAGCAATAATGTTTTGACTTTGATTTATGATGGACCGGAGATTTCGAGTGTATATTGGCCTAATCCTGAAGTTGATGTCTATTCACAAGGGAGGACTAATTATAATAGTAGCAGAATTGCTGTTCTTGATGAAATGGGTAGATTTCTTTCGAGTGATAGATTACAATTTAATGCTACCGATATGGGGTTTGGGATTAAAAGAAGATTAACAATTGATTACGATGGAAATCTTCGAATCTACAGCTTAGTGAATTCGAGTGGCGGCTTATGGGAAATATCATGGCAAGCTATTGATGAACCTTGTACAGTACGAGGATTATGTGGGAGAAATGGGATTTGTGTTTATTCACCTGAAGCTAAGTGTTCTTGTCCTCCTGGATATACGGTAAATGACCCGGGGGACTGGAACAAAGGTTGCAGTCCTGAATTTAACCTGACCAAATCAAATTCGCGAAGAGTGAAATTCCTGGAAATTCCACACACAGATTATTATGGTTTTGATCTCAATTATTCCCAAGGCATTACTCTTGAAGCTTGTAAGGAGATTTGCCTAGGGGATTCGAGTTGCCAAGCATTTGGCTATAGGCTAATAGGAACTGGACAATGTTTTGCGAAAAGTATACTTTTCAATGGATATAATTCTGTGGATTTTCCTGGAATTTTACACCTTAAAGTTCCCGAAACTTTGCAAGAATCGGAACCGGTTTTGCTTCAAGGAGTCGATGTCAAATGTGAAACTGGAAGAAGAGAAGAATTTGTAAGTTCTCCTTTTCTTTATCAAACAAGACCTAAAGATATGAAATGGGTTTATCTCTATTCATTTTGTTCAGCCATTGGTGCTCTTGAAGTCCTGTTTTTTGCATTGGGATGGTTCTTTTTATTCAGAAAAAGTGGTGTTCCGCCTTCGGTTGAGGCTGGTTATCAGATGATAGCAAATCAATTCAGAAGATTTAGTTATGATGAGCTTAAAAAGGCAACCAAAAACTTCAAGGAGGAACTGGGAAGAGGCGGATCGGGGTCCGTTTACAAGGGTATTCTAGCAGATAATAGAGTGGTGGCAATAAAGAGATTGGGAGATTTGGTTCAGGCAGAACAAGAATTCTGGGCTGAAACAAGTACTGTTGGAAAAATATATCATATGAATCTTGTAAGAATGTGGGGATATTGTTCAGAAACAAGAAACAGGCTTTTGGTGTATGAATATGTTGAGAATTCATCACTTGATAAGCATATATTTTCCTCCAATTTTCTTGGATGGAAAGAGAGATTTGCAGTGGCATTAGGCACAGCCAAAGGGCTTGCTTATCTTCACCATGAGTGTCTAGAATGGGTTATTCATTGTGATGTGAAGCCGGAAAATATTTTACTAGACGGTGATTTTCAGCCCAAGATTGCCGATTTTGGACTGGCAAAGCTGTCTCAGAGAACCGGATCTGGTGGTTCAGTATTCACTAAAATTCGAGGCACAAAAGGATATATGGCTCCAGAATGGGCTTCAAACAATCGTATTACTGCCAAAGTGGATGTCTATAGCTACGGAGTTGTGATCTTGGAGATGGTGAGAGGAATTCGGGTTTCGAATTGGGCATTAGGTGGGCAAGAAGATGGGCTGGCAAAATTTGTGAAGAAAATAAAGGGACAAACTGAAGAAGGAGAAGAATGTTGGATTGAGAAAGAAGTTGATCCAAGATTGGATGGGAAATTCAGTAGGAATCAAGCAACATTGTTGGTAGAGATTGGGATTTCATGTGTGGAGGAAGATAGAAATAGAAGGCCAACAATGGATTCCGTGGTTCAATCTCTACTGGACTGCGAAGAATAAAATATTGTATGAATCTTTTACATTATCACATTGTTACTATAAAAATAAAATTGCGTTCTAACTTATTTGTTTGTTACTATTGATCTTAACCTCTATTATCAATAAATTGAAAAAACATATGATACATAATCCTTTAGGATATTGAAATCACATCAAGCGATCTTTAACAATAATATGATTTTTCCTTTTCTCCATTAAAACTCAATTGACAATAAAGTTTTGCCTTTTATTGTGATACCTCAATTTCATATAGAATATGTACAAGTGTGGTGTGCGATTTGCCAATAATGTCTATGGTGGAATGCAGTTTGTGGAATGGTGTTAAATAGAACTTTATATAACACCCTCTAGGAATAAATCATTGCTTACTAGATTGCTTTGCCAAAGAATAGAACAAATAACCTCTTAAGATTTATGTATTCTAAAATTTGAAAAGTCGGAGCGTGGGTTGGACTCAATGGTCCTAGCCACACACCCCGCCAAAAAACTGTTAAGTGGCCCTTAACTGCATAGTTGTCGAAAATCATGAATGATCGTCGAACTGGGACCATTAGGTCCGGTCCACCCTTCATTCGCTGGAAATTTCAAGATTTGTTAGGCATAACAATATTGAGTTTTTTTTTTTTCATTTTTCATTTTCCATTCCATAGTTGGAGTGAAACCAATTAGAAGTAGTACTATGATGTCTTGTATGAATATCTGAACATAACCGGACCTAATAATGTTGTTTCAGATTTATACTCACATATTCTATTATAAATAATTCAACTTTTTACGAAGTTGTAAATAAAATCTTCAAAATTAGACGCTAGCCGAATCCACCAGCATATTAGATGGATTAAATGATGCAACAACTTACATGCCAATTTTGGGATGTTAAGATGGTTAAAATGAAAAGTAAAAACCTTTTTCCAAGCTAAAATAGTGAAGAATATTCGTTAAACAATTCCTGTGATAACTTTCCAGTTAGCAGGAGAAATAAGGCTGGCTGTGTTTGGTTCTTCTTGAAGACCACCCTGCATTTCTTTCGCTACTCAGTCAGCCTTCTTCTACTTTATGAAAAGAATAGGATTCCCCCATCGGACGAGGCAGGCAGTCAATACTCATAATAACCCATAAGAAGTTATGCTAAATTATCTGAAAAATGGAAAATAATAAGCGTTCTGTTTGTTTGCATGTGTGAAAAACGATATTAACATTTATTTTTTGTTTAACAGTAAAGAAAAGAATGAACAATAATTCTTTCCAATATTTATAGACATTGCTAGTCGTTCCACTTACAAAACGTAGTCGTCCAATCAAACTTATTCGAATATTTAGTTGTGTATCTTGTTCCGCACTAAATTCAAAATCACACTAAATTATAAGAGAAGGCGCGGTGTCCTACTTAATCCATTTGCAGTCGAAACAACTCTTCAGTCTGCATGTGCAGAACAATTGTGCACTGTTAGATGAATTTATCAGACGACGGGATTTTGTCTGAAAAGAATGAATACGTTTTTTTGAATGAATACTTGCCCCCCAAAAAAAGTTTTTAGATGAGCATCTTTTATAAAGAATAGCTTGTTCTTTCTCAATTATTAAATCAACTCATCTAATCA
>JAOWBF010000001.1:9313891-9324131 GCA_028566175.1 Vinca major
CAATTTTAACTCCGAGTTCTGGAGCAATTAGTTGGAGTTGTCATACGCCTCACCGTTGACGAGGGTTCAATTCCCGCAGTGGACATCGACTCTCGTGAAATCTTCCTGCGGTGATAGGGCTTCGTGTATAAGAGCAGTATGAGTCAGGCCTTCCCCATTAGCGGTCACGCTACGAGCCAACCGCAAATCTAGCTCGAATTAGTCACTATGTTGTCGGTGAACACCGGGTGCCCTTAAGGTTAACCAAAAAAAATACATACACAATTTCAGCTATCTAAATCAGGATTAAAATGGAACAAAGAAAAGTGTCATTTGGAATTGCTAAAATTGTGCCGAAGGGAGTAGCTACAGTTCTAGTTAGAATAACTATTTATTTCTCTTTATTCTTAAAACGTAGTATTTATTTAATCGAATGATTAATAATATATCAATACGCTCTGAAAAAAATAAGTATTATCACTCTGAGTTTAGCCAAAAAAAGATATAGATTTCATCATTTGGGAGGTTAATTGGATAGGAAAGTATTAATTGGAGCAGTTTAGAGATATTACTAGGGCCATAGATCTCTTGAGCATAAGTAAATTTTTGATGATCATTAGGAGGGAAATAAGAAGTAAAAATACAATCCAAAGGGCATCTATTTTATCAAAAGCTTGCAAGCTGCACAATGAGTGGAAGGCTAATATGAAGATTTTGAAAATCTAATCAAAATCTTTAGAGAAATATTTTCCAAATCTTTAATCCTAGCATAGAAAAGTCAAGAGAATAATGTTTGGAAGATCTTTTATTTTTTACATAAATTACCGTAATTTTTAATGGAAAGTTTTTAAACGGTTAATATTTTTTTTAAATCATATAAGGAAGTTTCCATTCCAAGATTAGAAAGCTAAACATAAATGATTTGCCACTGTCCATTATACTATTGATTGGAACAAAAGCAGACATAATTGAAGTTAAAGTGCTAATCCAATCCAATTATAGAGTTATGTTTATCTTAATGTACGAAGTCATTTAAGTCATTAATTTTAAAAAATAACAACTCTCGCATATTTATAGTTTCAAGTTGATCAGAATGTCACCAAATTCAATAGTACTAGCAAAAAAGAAATGTTTGAACATCAAGGGATAAAAGTGGAATAAAATATAAGCATAATTTGCCAATAGTAAAGCGTAGTATTGAAGCATCTCTTTGTGCAACTCAATTTCACTTTGATTCAAAGCTTAGTAAAGTCCTGCCCAATATTGTTCTCCTGAACTTTATGCAACTCCTTATTTTCGAAAAAAGAAAATAAAAAGATGGCATCTATTCTTTGAACGAAAATGCTTCTTGGAGCAAACTGAAAAGTAACTCACTCTTACTTACCATAATAGGGATCGAACGTCTTGAAATTTTTAGGGTTGGATATTTGGATAGTAATAGTGTTTAACATCGAAATAAGTGACTTTTATACCATATTAAAAATAAACTTGATGCAAATTCAATCTCTCGAGAGGGGAGAATATGCCACAAATCGACAAATAATCGTCTGTATCTGCGTATGTTTCTCTTTATGTGATCAAACACTCTAAATTCAATATATATATATATATATAATTAGAAGAAATAACTACATATAATAAATTCTGAATAGTTACACAAAAATATATACGAATATAAACGATTTTCATTCCACATAATATATAAAAAAGTAAACAGTGACGTGGTTGGCGTTTTGTTGTGGGGTTTTCAATAAATGGGCAGGGAAAATAAATAGAATTTTCGCTTTTGTAAAGGTCCACTTCAACCCATTGTCAATTGGTTAACTAATTTATATTATTACTACTTTTTGCCTGGAAGACGAATGAAAAAAGGACTGCCCAAAATGAATCATACATAAATCATAACGTTCTCGTGGCGGCTTGGTTATTGATTGGGTTTACCGAAACTGCATGAAGCCACAAACTCCTTAGTTACGGCAAGAAATTCTCACATTAAAGAGTTGAAATTTTTATATTACGATCACTAATTTTGTATTTTTCTACATAATTTGCCATCTCAAAATTAATTGGTAATCAAAATTAATTAGATTATCCTTACGGATGCAATAAGCATTTCCAAAACGATATTTAATTGGTTGTTGGTATAATACAAGCATTCTTAGCATAATATAGATTACAAGCTCTAATAAAGGGTGTTCTATCTTTTCTAATAAACATAAGCAAAACAATTGAGAAAGTTTCCTTCTATGTTATAAAATAATATAATAATATAATATTATGAATAATAAAGGAAAGAAAATAAATTGATGTTCAATTTATTAATAAATATACTCCGTTTCGAATATTTTTTAAATATTATATACTATTTCAAAATTTTCAGGACACAATCTGGACCCACCGAGCAATACTTGGGACACCAAGATTAACTGCAAACACCATATAATATCCCGGCGGCGCCACCATACCATTCGGTGGCGCAGTACAACTAATCTTGTACTTTCCAGTACCGTCCGGCATCGGACTCGTCACTTGAAGCTTCACCAACCTTTGCCCTTGCGAGAAAGAATGTGTCGCAAACGGCGCACTCGCAATATTTACCTCAATTATACCCACCACCGGCAGCTCAGCCGTCACCGACGTTTCAAAAACCTCTCCGTACTTCACCTTTTCCGGCAAATCCACCAGAACCGGACGAATATTTGCTTTATCTGCCGACAAATACTCCGGCGAGAAAGCTTCAATTCTCAATTCGGTCGGAAATGCTCTTTTGAAATTATAGAAATAATGCGGATTACTCCCGGCGACCAAAATTCTACCGTCCGGTAACAAATTCGCCGTCGAATGGTACATTCTAGGAACCAATCCAGCTCTCAATGTCATGAATCGGAGCCCTAACGGTTCACCCGGTCTGTACAGAACCGGATACAAACACGGGTCGGATGCCATTTCGAACCCTTGTGTACCCGCCATAGCTCCATTAATTATCATAACCTCTCCAGTAGGTAAAATTACCATATCACCCATGATCCTAGCAAAAGGCATTTCCTCCATTTCCCAAACCGGGACGGGTGATGTCGCCTCTATCCGCCCACAACTTCCATTAGCCGGTGAATCAAGTTCCTTATGTAAATACGCTCCCAATTTCGCGCCGCCGCATATTACAACCGTCGCAGAGGAATAATCCCCTGTTAACGCCAGCATTACTGATGATCCAGCCGACGGGTAGTTCCGTGGGCCCCCTTCTAACCCTGGGTACTCCCTAACGACGACGTTTGAATTATAGTCGTACATCACCGCCTTATTATTAGCGAAAACGAAGAGGTGGCCGTTGGGGAGTAAGTGGACGTAGGGGTATAAATTGTCCATTTGATTATCTTCAACTTGGGTGAGAAACGGGAAATTAACGGCGCCGTCTTTTCTTGGCGGGAAGAATTCGACAGTTGGAGAAGCTTTGCCGCCGACAATAATTATTGAACCGTCCGGCAATATCTGATTTGTCGAATACCATCTGCCTTGGCAGAGTTCAATATCTTGAAGCTCTTGCCAATCGCAGGTTGAAGTTGGTGATTCAGGACAAGGAACGAATTTCCGGATTTTTTTAACCCCGTCAAGGTTGCCGCCAGTGTGGAGAAGAGTGCCGTCGGGGAGGAATTGACCGGCGGAACACCAAGTGTCGGTGAGGATCATGAGGGGACGGATTGAGTTAGTGGAGAGATCAAGGAGGACTGAATGGGCCGAGCAATCTTGTTTTGTGACGGGGTTCTTTGGGTCGGGCCGACACTTGTGTTCTGGCAGGAGTTTACGAGATGGGCCGATGTTGGTCCGATCCAACAGAATTACGGTGTTGAAACGGGTTACGGCTGTGTGCATGGAAGCAATTCCGGCGTTGGGTACCAGAATTTCCCATGTGCCGGGGAGGTCTGAAGATGTACGGTGGATAATGATGAAGATGAAGAATGCAAAGGGAAGAAGCTTCCATTTACAGAAGTGGGTACCCATTTGTTTCTTCTGTTTGGGAGTTAATTATGAGGACCGAGTGAGGGAAAACTAGAGTCTTAATTAAGCAGTAGAGTACAGTGATTTATGGATAATGGTACATAGAACTCAAGGGGGGGAGGGAGGGGGGTGGAAGATAAAGCAGAAAAGGACAGACGGTGCCCCTCCCTGAAATAATGGTGGTGGTGGTTGTAGGAGAAAAGATGATGATAGCTACTCCTACAACGTAAGACTTGTTGTCTTCTTATGCTTCTGCTCTCTCTCTTATATAATCTTCGTTTACGACATGTAGTCATGTAGTGAAATAATTATAATATCTATAGTAAAAATTAAGAAAATACAAAATAATTCTTTTAGTTAAAATATTAATTTTTTAAATATAAATAATTTTATTTAAGAGCGTAATATTAATATTTTAATTATAATTTTTTTTTTCAATTTTTGATAAATATACTAAACAATTTATATTAAAAATGGAGCGCCTTTGTTCAAATGCTTCTCTTTTCTCTGAAAACATTAATTTTGGTAAATTTGTACTGTACGTTTTAAATTTTTTGACGTTGGTGCTGAATATGATTGTCGGATCGTACAATCGTACGATTTTACGATCCAAAGGGTATAAATTGAGTTAAATCGCACTAAAAATCGTTGGAGGGTTGGTTCTTAAAAGATCGTATGATACAGATCGTACAACCCGTTACGATTCAATTTTGCCTCTTTTTTTTTTCTTTGTTTGAAAGGAGGATAATAATAACGCTTTGAATGGTTTGCTATATTAGAATATTAAAAATATAGACTTATTGTTATGAAATTGGTTGGAGTAAAAGACCATATAAATTGTTAGTTTGCTTCCCAAGTTTATCACTTGTTAGTATGTGTCAATTTCAGTTTGTTAGTTCTATTGATATTCTTGTTTTTTCCCGTTGAAATATTGTTATATTTTTTTTTTGCTCAATTGCATATAAAATGAAGTATTATTGACATAAATTTATCATGAAATATTATTTTAATAGTTTTGTCGGATCTTTCGATTCGTGCTACGATCATCGTATTTACGATTTTTTAGACCCCTTTCGTGTCGAGTCAAATTTGCGATCTTAACAACCTTGCGTACAATAGCCCGACCAAGTTCGTGCCTTTTTGGATCACCCATTAGCACGTGTTGATGTATTATTATCGACTAAGAATTTGAAGGGGTAAATAGCCATTCTCAACCATTAGACTGACCATCATCATTTGAAATTGTGTTAGAATGTATTGAGAAAAGTGGATCTCAACACTGTAACCTAATCGATACTTTTATCTTCAACAAGCGGGCCTGCGTTCAATGCGGGTCGAAGCATCTGGTTACCCGGTTGGTTAAATGTACTAGCCATGCTAAGCATTTGAAGGGGTAAATAGCCATTCTCACCATTAGACTGACCATCATCATTTGGAATTGTGTTAGAATTTATTGAGAAAAGTGGATCTCAACACTTTAACCTGATCGATACAAACGTACTAGCCATGCTAGAAGAAAATGTCAGCTATAGCCACTTGATAAAAGTATTCGAATTTGAACAAATTTTCATTTGCATCAGAAAATATACAAACTGTATTATAAGTTGCAACATAGGAAACTAAAGAAAGCTTAGACATTTAGCCAAATAAGAACTGCAATGTGCAAGACCCTAACCTCCCATAATAATACCATCTCTTGCTTATTCATAGAAAAACTATTATATACTGCAGCTATCTATATATGTAGATTAGTGCATTGTTGCTAATTCCTGCCCTTGATAGCAATCGGCACCATTGCCGCCGGTCGGCCTCCTTTGGACATTTTTGTAAGTATATCTTCTTGCAACAAGTACATACATACCTAGGTTTACTATGGTAATAGCTGCCAACAACCAATAAAAGTAGTCCAAGTGGCTGCTGTTCAAATCTTTCCCAATCCAACTTTCCCCACTTTTCTCAGTTAAGCCATCAACAATTGTAATAAGAAGATTACTAAGGAAGCTTGAAGCTCCAAGAACACTAAGGTATAATGCAATTCCTAAGCTTCTCATTGAATCTGGGACTTGTTCGTAGAAGTATTCTTGCAATCCCACTAAGGTAAATCCATCTCCTATTCCAATTATGAGAAATTGTGGTGCTAGCCAAAACACACTCATTGAGATTGAACCCTTCAATGGATTACTCGCGACAAGTTTCAGTCTCTTATGCTCCACTAGGCCTGCAACAACCATTGTTATTACTGAGAAAATCATCCCAATCCCGATTCTTTGGAGAATTGTGATGCCTCCTTCGTTTCCTGTTACTCTTCTTAAGGCAGGTACGAGGATTTTGTCGTATGTGATGACTGAGAATATCATTCCAATGGCTGCAAGTGCATAGATTGAGGCTGGTGGGATTTTAAAACCATGAATGATCTCGAGATTCAGCATCCCGCTTTGTTTGATGAAGAAGGTTGAGGATTGTGCTAAACATATTCCAAATGTTAAAGTTGTAACCCAAATTGGAATCATGTTGATTATGAGCTTCAATTCCTCCACCCTGGTTACTGTTGAAAGTCTCCATGGATTCTTTATTTTGTCTTCCACATTTTGATTTCCATCGATAATGGCAGCTTTGTCAAGGAATCTGGAGAACATAGACAACATTCAGATTTCTCTAATACCTACTCGTAGTTTGTTGTTTAATGGATGATTACTTGTGTTAATTTTGAATATGAATTGTTGATTTTGGGTGGAAGTTCATTCTTTTTAGTATTTTCTTATAGGAATTTGGTATTCAATTCTCTGTGGCGCGATACTCTACTGATCACTTTATTGTATGACAACGAGATCATGTCCGCACAATGCTGACAGACGGAACCAAAATGTGTATGATATAGTGAGACGGAGTTAGAAGTCTTACTTGAGCCTGTCAGTGTGGCCCAAAAGCCTTCCTTGCGACTCTGCTGACTCGGGAACTCCATATAAATCAGCAGCAGGATTTGAAGGGTATGGAAGATTCCTTTTCTTAAATGCAGCTACAAGAACCTGTATCATTGGTGTGAAGGGACTTCCTGTTGGCCTTCTGAAGCGGTAAAACGGTCTTCCAAGACACAAAATCAGTATAGTAGAAGCCATAACTAGTGTGAGAATAATATCAGCCACAGCCCAGCTGATATAATCTTGAACATAGACAATGACAGTAACACCTAGTAAAAGTCCAGAACAAAGTCCAAAATTCCACCAATTGAAAAATGACATTTTCTTGATTCTTTCTTCAGTATGATCATCATCAAACTGATCAGCTCCAAAGCTCTCTAAAGAGGGCTTGTGTCCTCCAGTTCCTACTGCTATTAAGTAGATACCTAGGTAGAAAATCACTACATGGCTCTTCCTAACCTCATCACAAGCTTCCCTTTCACATGGTTTCAAGCTTGGTATGACTTGTGATAGAGTTAGGAGAAGCAGTCCCTGAGTTTACATAAGGGAAAGGAAAGGTAAGTACATTTCTGAAGACTCATGTTAAAAATGGGTTACTTTGGCATGGACCCGGCCTTGTGGGACTGGCTACACGGCTCTCTCATATGAGTTGGAGTGAAGTCTACTTGAAAAGTAGGTCCCGCCACAACTCATATGAGAGGGTTGTGGGGTCAGTCAAGGCCGGCCCTATATTGGAATTTTCCGTTAAAAATGGACTTAAATCTAACTCAATCCCTCAAGAGGTACCTCAAGAGGGAGGATTGCCCAAATCTTATATATTGCAAATATGCACACAAACTAGTCGACGTAAAATCGTTAACACACCCTCATGGTCAAGACTAGACATCTGGACCGTGAACAAGCCCAACATCGAAGTAGGTGGCTCTGATACCATGTTAAAAATAGACGTGAGCCTAACTCAATCTCTTATGCTTTTGAGGGGATTAAGTTAGGCTCACGTCTATTTTTAACATTATATGATATTTCTCTAAATTCATATTAGGGAAAAATAAGAAACGATAAAACTTTCATGCAGTTATTTTTTAGTTAACGTGTCGTGTGTTAGGGTACTTTTAGTAAAACATTTTGAACTTAAATAACTAATGTCTGAGATTGATTGAGTACGATGCGGAAAAAAAAATGGGTCAAGACTGAGGGCATACCAGGATATAAACAACGGATGAGACAAGAACAGTGGAGAAACGACCCAAGTAAGAATCAGCTATGAACCCTCCAATCAATGGCATCAAAGCGGTGACACCTGACCAATAGTTGACACTTTTTGCAGCTGTTTTGAGGTCTTGATTCATGACTTTAGTCATGTATATTATCAAACTTGTTGCTATTCCAAAATAGCTCAACCTCTCGCTGAATTCGCTTGCTGTCAAAAAAAAAAAAAAAAAAAATCATATTTAGTTGTTAGATCAAATTGATAAAATAACTAACAATGCATTAGTTCCATGGCGAGAAAAACATTCACTGACATAGTAATCAAATCTTTTTAGACCGACTATTTCTATCGGGTCACTCTAACAGAACTGACCTCACGTCTCTTTTCACATGTGTTAGACATGACTTACTTACAAGGTAGGTCAACCTTAATTTATATGAGAGGGTTGTGGGACAAGTTCTATAAACGCTAAGATAATTTTTTTTGCCCCTACCCCTTAGATTCGAGGTTGCCTCTAGCATAGAATTTTCCGCCCCTACCCCTTAGAGGTATGATCGTTTCATGAAAAGGGAAAATGGAAAAGATATTAGATTAAAGAATTTTCTTCTAAGAAGTTAAGAAGATCTTTACCAAAAACAAAGAGGGAAGCTCTCCAAACACCAGTAGAAGCCCTTCTTGGAACTCTTCCTTTATGATCAAATGAAGAGTCATAAACCCATTTTTTCTCATTAATCTCTACAAAATCTCCTTTATCCATCCTTAGGTTTTTGTCCATTTTGAACAAACAACAAAGAAAGCACTGAATTTGCTACAAAGTTTAGCCTATCCTTTTACTCTACAAAGATTGTTTGGACTTGAGAGGTTGTTCGTCTCTTTTGTTACTCTAAACCCGCCCCCTTATATAAAAGATTTTTCTGATATAAATCAGACTCATATGAACTTTGTGGTTTAGAATTAGCCATGTCATCGCCTAATTGTCTCTCTGCTCACATTCAATATAAAGGAGAAATCTTGATTACTTTTTAATTTTTTTTAAGGTTGACGGTTGATGGTGACAAAATTACATCAAGATGGATCAGAGGAGAAGATATAAAAGGAATAGTTCTGATATAGATTATGTTCAATAAAACTTTTGGTTCAAAACTGACAACGTCATTACAGTATAAGGAGAGAAAAATGTATTTTCAATGAAGGAAAGTGTGATGCTGAAAAGAGAGAAATGACATTTTCCATTGATTTTTTTCTCTAACGGTTGAGATTAAAAGAGAGAAAAAAATTTAACTATCATTTTTTTAAAATAAAAAATAAAGAAAGAAAAATAATCACTTTTTAGCCTATTAAATATTCTCATCCAACTATAATTTATCTAACTGGTGTATGCATTGTAACAATTTCCGAAAAGGGGCGCAGAGGAAAGAGAGAGAGAGAACAAAAGGAAAAATCCAGCAAATAGAAAGGAAAGAAAATGGGAAGACAAAGAGGCAAAAAATTTATTATCGTGTATATTCATATTTTTATACACAATTCGCTATGTGTATATATATAATTGAAAGAAATATTCAAATGACGAATTTTGAAGAGTGGATATATGTATTGAAATTGTTGGAGATTTTTCTAGTTTGCTAGAAAATAATAATTGTTAATATGAAGAATAACCACTATTATCTGCAATTATAACGGATGTTAATAAAATTAACATACAAAAAGCGTCTCAGAATAACAGTGGTTAGATATGAAAAAATAACAACTGTTTAGTCAAGTAAATAACAGTTGTAAGATATGAGAAATATAACAACTGTTAACTAAACAAAATAACAGTTGTTAGAAAAGTAAACAACAGTAGTTAATTAACAAAATAACTATTGTTCAGTAGAGAATTCCAAACCAGTTTCAAAAATAATTTATGGACGAGACATCAGTATTACCACTTCCCCTTAAGTTCAATATGTCCCGCCTTTTGATAGCTTCAGGCATCTTGAACACTGAACTCTCAAGGTATAACGCCCAACCACTCTCAAGGTATATTAGCCAAAATCAGTAGCAACAATCCCAAAATCCTCAAATTCATTACATACCATCCTATTAAAACTAGCTCCATTGGCATTCCCTGCAACTAAGTGGCTAATAAAAGGAGAAA
>JAOWBF010000001.1:9458463-9471652 GCA_028566175.1 Vinca major
AGCGATTTTACCGGGTTAACGAGCGATTTCAAACGATTGGTACAAATGGTAGGTAGAATATTATTAACCGGTTTAACGAGCGATTAACGAGCGATTTCAAACGATTGGCGAGCAATTTACCGAATCGTAACCGGTTTGTTAACGAACCGAGCGAGTTAACAAGCCGATTTTAACGAACCGATTAACGAGTGATTGGCGAGTTAACCGGTTCGCCAACAGCCCTAATTGTGTTATCGACTTCCACACTGTTCTGCAAAGCTACTGATTTATGCAACAGATAGTGCATGCGTATATTCATGAGATTTTTTCCTCAATATATATATATATATATATATATATATATATATATATATATTCATGAGATTTACATTAGGTATCCGATAATTTTATTTTATAGACGTTTTCGTCCTCTAACGAATTAATAGACAAATAGATCATCAACGTATTTGCATTTAGTCACTTTAATCATTTTTAGCAAAATTTAACTTTTTTTTATCACCAATGTTTTTAAGAGCAGCCATTTTGGTCATTCCGTTAAAAATTTTGAGGAAAAAATCGTTAAAACAGATGACATGGCCAAAAGTTTCTCTCATTTTTCCCCTCTCTTCGAAGGGTATTTTTGAAAATCAATAATTTTTACCGTTGATCATCTAATAATCACCAACCTTAGCTCCACCATGGATATCCATCTGAAACTAAAAAAAAATAACAAATCCCTAACCATTTTAGAGCTTGGATTTTCGGTACAGGTTGGGGATCTGTTTCAATGTCAAGAAAATTAATGAATACAATGGAAACTGAGATTATCTGTTTATGTGAATATTTGATGGATGATGAGTGAGAAAATAATTTTGTTGTCTGAGCTACGGTTCCCCCTCTTCCTCTAATTGAAGACTCTGATTGCGGTTCACTCAACTGGAAACCTTGACCTTCTTGCTTAAGCAAAGGTAGCGCTTTAGATAATGCACAATTGGGTTCTTGTAATTTATGGGTTTGTTTTACTTTTTGGTGTAGATTTTTGGAACCAATTGAAATTCTTGTAAATTAAGCAATCCCATTTCAAATATCAAATTAATTTTTCTGGAACTTTTCTCCTGCTGATAATTATTGTTAGATTATATTTAACTGTGGTGATTTCAAAAAGAAAAAAGATTGGTGTTATATTAGTTGATTTCGCGCTGAGTAGACGGTGTCGGTGATGGAGATGGAAGTGGTGGTGGTTGACAATTGCGATGGTGGGGTGGAGTTAAGGCGGTTGTCGGTGTTGGAGGCGGTGATTAGTGGTGGAGCTGGAGAGAAAAGGGTAAGGAAATTATTGATTTTAAAAAATACCGTTTGGAGAGAGAGGAAATGAGAATTTTTTTTGGTCATGTCATCCGTTTTAACGACATTTTTGTCAAAGTTTTGGACGGAATAAAAATGGTTGCCGTAAAAATATCGGTGGTAAAAAAAGTTGAACTTTACTAAAAATAATGAAAGTGGCTAAGTGTAAATACGTTGATCATATATTTGGCTATTAATTCGACCTCTTACAATGCGTCCTTTGTTTTTTGCAACCTTTTTTACTTGACCTGTTCTAGCTTTTGTTCTTGCAGGCCAGCGAAAAGAAGAAAGGAAAAAAGAGAGGTCTGTTTTTCAACAAGTAATGATCCATTTTCCTTATACTCATAGAAAATATAAGTTAGGAAAAATTCTGATATGGACCATGTGGTTCAGATTTGGCCACATTACTGCAGAATGAAGAGACAGAAGGAAATGCAGTAATGTGGCTAAATCTGAATCGTATGATCCAGTAGATCGAGTTCATATCAGAAGTGTTCGACACAAGAGTATCTGTCGCCGACCGCGTCGAATGATTGACTCTACCGCTGAACTCTGTGATTAAGCCACTGAGAAATCGATGATGAAGTCAGATATCTTTATTATTTTCGCACTCCTTTGATCTAAGAATTTTTTGCTCCATTGGAGCAAAATACCATTTTACATTACCGGTAATAAAATAAATCAGTTTTGTAATAAACTAGTGATTCAAGATTTTCTCAACAAGTTTTGTAATGACCAATGCCAATTCGATCACTTTTTTTCATAAATAATAATAATAATAATAATAATAATAATAATAATAATAATAATACCAATTCGATCACCCAAAATGTGAATAAAACAAATAAGAAATCAATATAACGCAATCGTGATTATTAATGAATATAAGTCACAGTTCTAAATACTAGCTGACTAAATCTTTGAAGAAATTGTCAAACTAAACTAATAACTACAACTTTAAAATTTAATATTTAGACTCCCGGGTCTAAAGTTATTAGTTGCTGACCGTCAGCGTAAACGAGAATTCAAATCCTATTAGTAAATTTCAGCCTTTAATATTGTCCTGGTGAGAGTTTAGTGTCAAGAGTAAGAGTTGGGCTTTACAAACATTAACGACAAACGAGTTTAGTCTAAAAATTTGAGGACACCGGGCAACCTTAAGAGTAACCAAACAAAAAAGAAAGTTTAATATTCGTCAGGAGGCATTCCATGTGCTGCTCCAATCATTTGTGGAGTTGGAAACGAAATTCTTTATTAACAGGGAAAAGAATAAGCATCTCAAATTTCAACAGGGAAAGGAATACAGCTATCCCATTCTTTATTAACTCGGTATAAATCCAATATTGCTTGTATTTCCAGTCTGCTTTAAATAACTTACAACTTTTCAGGGAAAAAAAAAACGAAACAAAATAATTTATTCCCACACAATACTTCAAAAAAACCAATCTCAAGGCCAACAAAGAAGTTAAAAGGAGCAAACCTATAATTTCAACCACTCCAAGCAAGGGCAGAGGCCCCAACAGAACCTCGACGGATAGTCCTTCAAATAAATCTCTCTACCATTTCCAATAATATAGAAACTGAAGGAGCGATTTTGACGAGTCATTGTCACGCGAGTCACTGGGACAACCGAGATGATATGTCTTTCACATATAACTCTTGAAGTAGGAGGTATTGAAGCCCTCTCTGCAATTACTTCGGAAGAGAACTTGTTTAAGAATACTGAATCTGCAAAAAATGCAGGAGTACACTGATACGCTTGACTGTTGCATAACTGGATCCCTTTTGCTTTGTGAAAGACGTCATCGGGTACTGAAGCTGCTCCGCTTGTTGCACTTACTTTCCGAGTTGAAAAAGTCTTCCTGAAAAAGCCAATATCCATATTGTTACAAGGTGCATAGCCATCAATCTCTAAATAAGTATGTTGATTATGTAAAAGAACTCGTCGTTTTGGAAATAGTTTTGAAGTTTTCTTGAAGCAAAATTTAGAAAGAGAAAAGTGAAATATTAGCACCTCAAAGCAGCAATTGGTAGAAGCACCTAAATAAGGTGATTTTATGCGGATAAAAGCAGGTACCATAACAACGACATTACTCCAAAGTTTCAGAAGACGTACCATTTAATGACAGCAATTTTGCGCATCAGAAAAGAACCAGTGCCATTGCACTTGTCACATTTAATTAGCCCCCGAGAACCACAAGTGGCGCAAGGAACTTGTCCCTTACCGTTACAGTTCTGGCATCTGCAGAGAAACTCGTGAAAAACAGAACACTTGCTTCAAATCATAAAACAAAAGGTTCAAGAAAATTTCAAAAGAAAAACATCATCATTAACCAACTACCAAATTTCAAATTGTCAACAGCGTCAACAGCAACATATCAAATATTACCAACAAAAAAGCAATTTTCAGATACGAGAATGCATGAGACTGAGACCATGGCAAAGTTCTAGAAGAAAAATGAAATTGAAGGTCAAACTCGCAGCCTTACATTGTGTCAGCTCCATCTCTATGTGCAATCAGACCCCTCCCGTAACAAATAGGACAATGCATCATTTGATTCTCTTTGTAAAATCCCGGCTCCTGATCAGCGTTGCATGTCTGGCACACGGTATTACCTCGTCCAGTGCAAACTACAGGGACATTTAGATAATGAATTTACACTGGTCACCTCTGAAAGTAGCATATTATAAGCTAGGATACAATATAATGGGACAAATACAATTAGGGAGGATGATTATCAAGTTAGCGGGACTCTTATTGAGCCTCAAAAGCAACATGTGAAATTACCTGAACATTTGTCAATAGTTTCAGAATGAGGAACTCGTGCTCGTGACTCCTTATAAGGTACAAATAAAGCAGGAAATTCAGACCTAAGATCCAATTCCCATATCCCCAGTTCAGGCCCCTTCTCCTTTCCGTCAATTTTGCCACCAAGGTAAGACTCCAACTCAACTATTGTCTCCCTCTCTTCTGTGAAAGTTTCTAAAGTTCCAACATACACATTACAGTCTTCCACAGCATGAATTTTCCAGGTCTTAGCTGGACGGCTTCCCCAGCAGCAATGATGACCAATGTGATCTAGAAGTAATTGCCGAATTTCTACCTCATCCAGTACTCCACTGTACATGTAATTCAATAAAATAAGTTGCTTCAGAAAGCAAACAGAATTTTAATTGTTTGGAACCGACACGTTATGGACTATCTCTCCGACTGGATCTACTATTTTTTTTCTCGTGAATGCAGTTCATAACCCTCTAATGTAAATTCATTTTAGAATTAATTGGACAAAGGTGGCTTTGTATATGTAGAATCCCGCACCCAACCCTATCATTTGGCCTTTGGTAATGAATCAAGCACAATATAAGAAGCTAGCTAAATCTTATTCCATTCAAATTTAATATAAAAAATCATAACTTAGCCAAAAAACAACAACAAATTTAATATCAAAATGATAACTTTATCCAATCTCCGGTCATTTTATCTTCAATTTTGAATATGATTCATTTAACAAAACACATTTGAAAGAATGCTACATAATCCAAGGATGGCATAATCAACTTACCTCCTTACATCACTGCCATGTCCCACTGAACCTCCATAGTATCCTCCGGCTCCCTGCCCTTGGTAAACAATGTCTTCAACTGCAACCAAATACTCGCGGTTCAATTCTAACACACTTCAATAACACAAATATGCACAAAATGAATGGAGTCACATTACTAAAGTAAACAGTCAACAAGAAGAAAAAAATAGTAATAGAGACTAGTCCATTGATCAGAAGCAGATTTCACAAATTCAACAATGTAGACAAAGAACCACTAGGCATCATGGAAGGCTAGCGCCGTTGGCGCAACATTTTTGACTCCAAACCATAGGCCCGAATTCTACACCCATCCGGCCATCCCTGATAATGAATTTTTTTCTTTTTTTAACTGTTCCTAAATTGCACTAATTAGTCACTCTTT
Source organism: Vinca major (assembly GCA_028566175.1). NCBI lineage: Eukaryota > Viridiplantae > Streptophyta > Magnoliopsida > Gentianales > Apocynaceae > Vinca > Vinca major. Next base: position 9,463,753 of record JAOWBF010000001.1, read on the forward strand.
ATCTTCTAGTACACTGAATAATGTAATTAGTAAGCCCATTAGTTCACTCAGGCCCAATGATATTACTACATGTGGAGCAATATCAATGGTGTATTAGACAATGTAATAGAAAATTCATAGTCCAACAGATAAACCTCCATCAAGCAAGAAGCCTAGATTGGTCAAAATTTCAATTCTACATCAAATAATTCGCAATTAAAAGTAAAAAAAATCCCTTTTCTCCTCTCTCTACAGAATCAACCATCATTTACGGCAAAAAAATCATATGTCCCAATGTATGTCCTCTATCCAACCAATCACCAATCACAGTTCGTCATGTGTATATATAATTAGAACAGACGATTTTCACCCAACCCATCATTTACGAATATATCCTAATGATGAACGATGAAATAGTAACTTGAAATGAAGTTAAACGATTGATCATAGAAGTACCTACCATAGGATTGGGGTTGAGGTGGGCTGCTGAGCAGAGCAGCATGGAGAGAAGGAGGGTAGGTATTGTCAGACTGAGAAAGAGGAGAAGCTGACCGGATTTCATTGACACTGACTTCAATTCCGGCTAAGGAAGCTGTCGGAATTGCATAACCTGTCCTCCCCACGTACTCATACAAATTCAATTTCCCATTTCCTCCTTCTCCCGATTCACTTTTCTCTGTACACACAAAAATTAATCCGACAAAAAGTATAAGAAACAATCGATAATATTAAGGAATCAAGAAAGAAAAATCAAGAAAACTTTTATTGACGGTGATCACCTGATACTGATGATAACAAAGGCTGCTCCATCTTGGCTTTTCCCAATGTATAGTATAGTATAGTATAGATATGTGAAGAAATGTGAAAATTGGAATTTATGAATTCATTATTATTTATTGGGTTAATCTTAATTGACAAGGAAAGGAAATACAGCTCAAGCGTACAACGCTCATCTTCTGCTGGAGTGGGGTCTACACGCTCTACCAGTCGTCATCTGGGATTTTATTATTTAAAAAGAAAATACAAAATAGATTAATCATAATAAATATTATTTCCATTTCATATGTAAGGAGAATTAAAGAAATAAAAATAAATATATTTTTTAATCAAATTATTAATATTAATTAAATGCAAATGGCTGTCGGTCGTCGACTCTGGAGTCTTTTGATGATTTATCCCGACAACGTTACTCAAAAGATTCGATAAAGACCATTATTTCCCCCAAATCTCATCCTTACCAATTTCATTTCTTTCAATTAAATCACTTTAATCTACTTCTTCCACGTTGAAACCCCAGCAAAAATTCAAGAACACCCACGCTGGAGCTCTCATCGTTTCTAAGAGAAGCTAAATGAAGGGCAATAGCCACCAAAGCCAAAGCCGTGGACGGTGGTTCACGACGGGGCTAGTGGCGGCGTGGTATGCATCAAACATTGGAGTTTTACTTCTCAACAAGTACTTACTTTCCAACTATGGCTTCAAATACCCAATTTTCCTCACTCTATGTCACATGATGGCGTGTTCTATTTTTAGCTATTCCGCAGTTGTTTGGTTCAAGACTGAGCCTTTACAAACAATACGATCCCGCCCTCAATTCTTAAAGATTGCGGCTTTGAGCTTGATTTTTTGTGGGTCTGTTGTTTGTGGAAATGTTTCTTTGAGGTATCTTCCTGTGTCTTTTACTCAAGCTGTTGGCTCTACAACGCCCTTCTTTACGGCCTTGTTCGCTTTCCTGGTGACTTGGAAGAGGGAGACTTGGCTTACTTATTTCACTCGTGTTCCAGTTGTTGCTGGTGTAGCTATTGCTAGTGGGGTAAAGACTGAAACTTTGTCATTTTTGCTTTAATTTTTGTTTTTTAATGTACTCAAATGGACTATTTTTGTGATACTTGTTTTGTTTTTTAGCTATGAATTGAGTAATCTGTTGTCAATAGCGGTCCATACACGGGCCAAGAATCCGTGGAAGAGTTTTCAGAACAAATATTGAGGGGTGGATTTAAAGAAAAAGTGAAAGTAAAAGTCTAGAAAATTAATGCCTACAAGCAATTTTAAGAATGTGGGGGCGCCCGGTGGTTCCATTTATGCCTAATACATTCTATCGTTTGCTTGTTTTTAATATGAACAATTGTAATAGCTCGTAGTCTTGTAAGATTTTGATTGTTTGCTTGTTTTTTCAATATGAACAATTGTAATAGCTCGTAGTCTTGTAACATTTTGATTGGCACTTTTTTTCTCATTCACTCCAGTATGTCTCTGCAGGGCGAACCCAGTTTCCATCTATTTGGATTTATAATGTGCATTGCAGCTACAGCAGCAAGAGCATTGAAAACTGTTCTTGGAGGGATTTTGCTATCATCTGAAGCGTACTGGTCCTTTCTGTTTATTTTATTCATGAAACTTGAAATGTTCAGAGATTTGCTTCAATTTATTTCATTTCTTTCAGGGAAAAGCTGAGCTCCATGAACCTTCTGCTCTATATGGCTCCAGTTTCTGTTCTTTTCCTATTTCCCGCAGCACTCTTGATGGAGGAGAATGTGGTTGCGATCACAATTGCTTTGGCGAAGAGCGATATCAAAATAATTTGGTATCTGATTCTGAATTCAGCCCTTGCATATCTTGTCAACTTGACCAATTTCTTGGTCACCAAACATACCAGTCCTTTAACTCTCCAGGTATATGCATATTACTGTTTACCAGCTAATGATGTTTCCCCTCTATTTGCTTTCTCATTCTGGATGGTTAATCTACTTATAAGTGATTCCAATAAGAAATAAAGTAGTTTAATTTTGTCGATGTGGGATATAGATTTTGAAGTTTTGACCATCTGTTTGTCTTTCTCGATTTATGTTCGACTAACGAACAGACTGTCATTTGTAGTTTGCTGCATCTGGAGTAATATGACATCTACGTTTTTGTAGTAAAGATACCGCTTAATGAAAGCTTAGTGTTATTTCTAGGAAAGGACTCTCTTAAGACCCCTACTCTTGCCCTGAAATTAGACTAAATCAGGTCATATGCAGAATATAAAACCAGAGCCTTGGTACCTCCTGGGAAAAAAAAAATTGAATACGTAGCGCGTGAAAAAAAAAACTTGTACCTCGTATTAATCTATAGTAGTTTTCGGATAATTTCATATCTTTTTTTTACAGTAGTAGTAGTATCCTTCTAAGGTTACACTGCAGCAACAAGTGCACCTTGAAATGTAAAATTTCGGATATTTTCAGGTATTGGGAAATGCGAAGGGCGCCGTGGCAGTTGTGATCTCAATATTAATATTCAGAAATCCTGTATCAGTTACAGGCATGCTGGGATATGTACTTACTGTCATTGGAGTGTTTCTATACCGTGAAGCCCAGAGGAAGAGCAAATGAAGAAATTCTTGGTTCATTATTCTTTTTTTTTACTGAGATTATACCATCATTTATCTCTAAATTGCTGTAAATTTGTAGATTATCAATCAAACTTGTGTCCAGATGGCTCCTCAATTCCACTTCTGATAACTGTTTCCAGGCTTTTGATGTTTGTTCCATTTTATTATCACTCCTTTGTCAAACTACACGATTTCATTTTGAAAGATGTGTATGTCATCACAAATAATTTATTTTTTTATGAAATTTGAAAGTTTAAACTCCAAAATCAAGCATTATCCCTGCGAGTATCTTAAAATAATTGAACTGTAACAAAATACAAAGCAATAATAGACTAATTTAGTGCATGTTGTAAGAAATTATAGGCATGCATCAGGTAAATCCAACATAATTTAACACAATTTTATTTCCAAACAAGGTTACTAACATATATTATCTTAGCTACAAGTTATTTGCTACATTTGAAGTTTTTTCCAATACTAAAAAAATGACTGGAAATTAATATGACAAAAAGTCTTAAATACCCCTTAATTAATGACAAAATTTATTATTAATGATTAACTGAGAAATATATTATGGTCAAGATTGAAAAATAAAATAAAGATGCATTGATTTATAAAACGTGACAAAATGTCTGAAACGTTACAAATAATTTAGGACGCAGGTAATATCGATTATCAATAATAATATAGCCGTCAATACTAAATAAATCCATAACGGTAAATTAGCCAGAATATTAAAATATTTGAACGAGGAAGGAACGTTTTGAAAACCAGATAAGTAAGAACTTGAAGTGACGACTAAATCAACCAGTTGAAACTGTTTTACGTTTAAGAGAATATTCACATCTATTACTAATGCAAAAAGGTACTATAATAGTCGGACCTAAGACATGTAACACATATTTTACGTAAGAGAAGTTAAAAAATTATAGCACATGTTCACTCTAAAATAATCTGAATAGTCAATTTTTTATTTAAAAATAAAATAACAATAAAAATTGTATCTAAACCGTCAATTTTTTTAATAAAGCCGCCTCGAGCACAACATGCAAACCAAACAAAATGTACCGGGAATAAAAGTGATGGTAACGACGTCAGGGAGAGACATAAAGGATCGAATCGCGATCGCGTAATTGCGTATTCAACCTATTCGCTTCCTTTTTGCACGCTTCCCGAGATTCCCAGAATACACAACAGAGAACCCTGCCAGCCGATCCTCTATATTCTTTCTTCCACCCTATACACCACCATTGATTTTCTTCATAGAGAAGACTACTAACTAGTCGCCTCTGTTTCTCTCGCGGCAGTTACTACTAGTTTTTCTCGAATCAAAGCTTTAATTTCAATTTCCTTTTTTTTGGTCTAGTTTTGGTGGTCAAATGGTGGCGGATCAGGGAAAGTCCGACATTTCGTTCGCCGGAATATTTGCTAGCAGTGCTTTTGCTGCCTGCTTCGCCGAGGTGCTTTTACTTCTATAATTTCATTGCAGCTCTTTGATTTTTTTTGATAATTTAATCGGTGATGATTTCATTTTTTTTATAATTTCATTTGCTGGCAGTTCTATGAATGTTGAAGCTCTGTAATATATATTTTTTAAAACTTAATTACTGTATACTTGACTTTTTCGTCCTCGTTTTAACCAATAGTCATGGAAATAATTAGATTTTGTTTGTAATTCGTGAAAATTCTAGCGCAGTCATAAGCATCAGATGTAAATAATTGAGTAATTGTTTGATCGGATATACTCGTGCCATGAAGCCACTCTAGTTTGAAGGCCAGATCCAGTGAATTTTATTCAAATTCTAAAATTTAGTGTATATCTCCATTTCTAGATGATTTCCAGTTCTCTGGTATTGTGAATGTTGTTTGTTTCCTTGATGTGTACGAGGACCTAAAATCGTGCTAATTGGTTTGACTCTTTTGAAGCGAACGTAGTTAGTCTACTAATTTTAGGTTTTCCAATCATATCTGGAAGTGGTTTTGCTGCTTACTCAGTTTTTTTTTGTTTTCTTATCCTTATGTAAAATTCAAACTGATTCGTCAACATGGACGGACTTTTACTTGATCATGCAGGTATGTACTCTCCCCTTGGACACTGCTAAGGTTAGGCTCCAGCTCCAAAAGAAAGCCATTGAAGGGGATGGAGTGGCTTTGCCTAAATACAGAGGAATGTTAGGTACTGTTGGCACTATTGCCAGAGAGGAAGGTATGGGTGCTCTGTGGAAGGGAGTTGTGCCTGGACTGCACCGTCAATGTGTGTACGGAGGTTTGAGGATCGGGTTGTATGAACCTGTACGTTTACATACGTTACTGTCAGGTTCATTAATCTTTTCTTTCTTATTAGTGGAACTGTTGATCTTATGAGTTATCTACTGGCTGCATAGGTAAAAAACTTGTATGTGGGCAAGGATCATGTTGGAGATGTGCCTTTAACCAAGAAAATTCTAGCTGCGCTTACAACTGGTGAGGAAAATCTTATGGTGCACTTGGAAAAAGAAAAAAGGACTTTCTTTACTCAAGTTTCCTGAAGAGTAGAACGTTTGTATGGCCCGTCGAATGACTATTTATTTAAGTACATGGAGGATTTTTTAGAGTTGACACGTGCATGATCATTTTCTCCCCAATCTTCTGCTTTATTGATGCTTAATATGATTGTGCACGTGAAACAGGTGCTTTGGGTATAACGATCGCAAATCCCACCGATCTTGTGAAAGTGAGGCTCCAGGCCGAAGGTAAATTGCCACCTGGGGTTCCAAGGCGTTATTCTGGGGCATTAAATGCTTATTCTACAATTGTCAGACAGGTAAGTTTCTGATTCTTACCATGCTCTCCGCCCTTCCTTTTCTTGAAGCTCCCCGAATCATAACTCGTTTACGTTGAACTCTTTTGACTAAAAATTCAGGAAGGGATTAGGGCTTTGTGGACTGGGCTTAGTCCTAATATCGCACGAAATGCTATAATAAATGCTGCTGAATTAGCCAGTTATGACCAAGTGAAGCAGGTTAAATCACAACTTTAGAGTTCACAATATGTTGCCTGTCTTTTTCTCTTTTTCCCCTTGTTTAACTGTCATTATATTACGTTTTATTTCCTTACCGTATTTCACATTTCTCTCTCTTATTTATGTGTAGACCATTCTAAAGATCCCTGGTTTCACAGATAATGTCGTGACTCATCTTTTTGCTGGTCTAGGAGCCGGTTTTTTCGCTGTCTGCATAGGATCCCCAGTTGACGTGGTGTGTATTTTCAATCAGTTCTTTGATTCCAGCTTTTACTACAAACTTTAATAATTTGCATGGGTAGAGCCCATACTTCAGGGCCTTGCTCTATTTGTCTCGTTACTATAACAAATTCCCCCTCTTTTCACTTACGCATGGGTTATGACGGAATTAGTCTTTTAAGTAGCTACGTAATTTTCTAAGACCTTTTAATATTATCTTCTACTTCACAAGGCATTACATCGTGAGTTGATTGTATGCTTTGTCTGTTCTGGTTTCGGGTTGCTTCTCTCATCAGTCAGATTGATTGTTTTTCTCTGATTCTTTGTCGTACTACGGGCATCTCACTTTCACTACACTTGAATAGTTCAAGACTCACACTGAAAGACTTCTAATAATAGGGATGTAAAATAAAATAATGCTCTTCAATTTGTATTAGTTTTTGTGATTTTAGGACATTTAAGCGTCTTAATTTCATTTTATTTACTTCACTTCCTACCAGTTAATAGTATGATACTATACATGATGAAGGCAATTTTCAGGCTTTCTTGCATCCATAACTTAATTCTGTTGTCACTTTTAGAGAAAATTACATGGTAATATTGCTATACTTAAAAGTAGTTTTCTGATGTGCCTCTATTGTCACATTGCTACTCTTGTATGCATAAAATGAGTGTATCAAGTAAACTAAATGACGAACTCTACAGGTCAAGTCTAGAATGATGGGAGATTCAGCATACAAGAGCACATTGGATTGTTTTGTCAAGACTTTGAAGAATGATGTGAGTTGATTTCTTTTCCTACTAAAACCATTATACAGCTACTCTCTAGGATGATTTTTTTTCCCCTTGTGTTGGAGAACCTGTTCTATAATGTTTGTCTATCAATTGCCAATTTCAACCAACTTTTGTGACTGCCCCTTGTTTCAATGCTTTTTATTGGACCTTGAAGCTGCCACTTTAGCACCAAAAAAGAAGATAATAATAATAAATTGTAAATGACTCTGGCCACCCTATAATTGGCTGAATTTACATAACAGAACTGTGTAAACCTAATATGAAGGTTCACCTTATTCACCAGGATACTTGTGTTAGGAAAAGCTTACCTCCATTGTAAATCTAAGATGTTGCCTTTTCTTTTCTTGTTTCTCTCTGTTTTTTTTTTCTTAGTACTTCAATTAAGTTTATTCCTGTTAACCAGTAATCTTCCTGCTGTGATTTTGGGAAAAATCTGGGGTGGACCGGTCCCATTGGGTACAGTCCCACACCTCTCTCACATAAATAGTAACAGGACCCACCTGAATTGATGTGGGGCCTACCCTGTAAGTGTGTCC
>JAOWBF010000001.1:9492717-9503940 GCA_028566175.1 Vinca major
GTCAACAACTAATCCAGTTTGTTTCAGCAGAAGAAGAGCAACCTTGAACTGTCAAAAGACATAAAACAAGCTCCGTAGCCTATCCAACTGAGGAAAATATGTCTCAGCACCCTAACCGGATCCCACCGGTTTTTCGAGTATCCAGAATGACCAAAAACAGAAAAACTTAAAAACACAGAAAGTATTGTCTACCCAAATTCAGTAGCCTTTCAGTCATTATTTCATGAATATAAACCTTTGCAGCAATGGAGTTCTCAAAAACCAATCAACAAGACTGTTGTATACCTCAAATTATGCCTCCAAAAAACAATAATCACATTTCAAGGCCGATTAACTATGAGAACTCGGACGTTTTACACCATCCCCGGAAAATCAATGTTCAACAATATTTCACTCGGGCGTTTTCTCTAGACTATTCTTATTTTCCTTTTTTGAGCTGTCGGCGGCTTCAATGTTGACCGGTGTTGGTGCAGAATCCATCAAGCTGGCTGCTATTGCTGCTTTCAGGTCTTCGTCATCTGAATCCAATATGTCTCCTACACCATGGGGATCCGAAACCTCTTGAGTCTGAACGGCTCCGGGAGCTCTTCTCTGAGCAGAGTTGCACGACTTCATAATTCTCTCTGCATCTTCTGGGGTCAGCCACTGACCATAACCGTTGGAAGATTCAGAGGATGCCATTGGACACTCGCTTGGAAAATTACCTCTTACAAGGAAAATGCTCCAACCAGAATCTTTAAGAGAGCTCAGATAAGCAGAAAGGTAAAATTTCGATAGGTGCTCCGGTCCTGGATATAGACTGTCGAAATTAAACCATTCTCCATTAACTTTCCTGATACAAAACCAATGGCTCTGCAAATTACAAATGAAGGCATTTTCCAACTCTGGATCAATCTGTGCAGGCTCGGCCACTGGGCTGTCGAGAGGAATAATTTGCAGAGCCCACACCTCCAGAGCCTTTTCAAGAACCTGCAACAACAATGACATACTAATAAGAAAAAGAGTGATGGGACTGTAGTAACAGGGATCATCGGAAGTAAAATGAAGTTGCAAGCATGTTTTTGCCATTAGCCCCACTTCCTCTTATCGCAAAATATTTTTTGAAATGCCATATTTTCTATATAAAGTTTACTACAGCACATGTCCTTTTCTAATTCGCCTCCAATATATAGGTTCTAGTTCCCCCCACGGGCCCACCCCACATGGAAGGGAATAATGTTAGGAAGATTTGAAAGTGAGAACAGTTACAATTGCGGAAGAGCATGTTAGAGTGGCACGACAAATGTGAATGGACGATATTCTGGAATAACACTTCCAAAATTAAAAGAACTTATCCAAGTCAAACGAAGACCAAAAGAGAAACACATAGAGACCAGCCTAAAAAACACTTGCTTTTCAACGTCAATAAATGCCATGTCACAGAACAGCAATTTGGATCTTTTAGTCATCAGCCGATTAGATTTCAATAACCCGCTAAACGACAAACTAATGAAATATCATCTTATGTTCTTGTCGATGCCGAAAAATGAAGCTGGCCAAGCCAGACAATGTGGAACCATGCAGCACTTAAAAGATAGGATACTCCTCTATAGCATGCACGCATGCAAATACAAAGAGCAGGGTGTGAGTTTATATCCGAAAGACAGGTTTACAAAATAACTCGAGAGCAAAATGTGCCTAGGTATATAATAAGCAGAAAAAGGCCTAAAAACGAGCATGCTTTAGAACAAGTACCCAATAAAGAAACAAAAACGAATTAACCCACTAATTAGTAGGAATATATATAATCAAAATTATAAGATTTTTGTTAAAATTTAGAGATTGCATGCATTTTCTTAAAGATGCTCAATAGTACAGGCAAATCAATAGTGCAAGTAATCCCTCATGACCAAGACATTTGCCCAGGTTTAAGCAGGATATCTTCCCTTGAGAAAGGCCAAGCAGAATGATAATATGCGAGCATTTAACTATCTAATCAAGCTTCAACAACTTAGAATCAGACCTACATCCAATTACAAATAAGAATTAAGCAGAGTATAAACATTCCTACATAATTCAGTTACCGTCTAAACTTAAAGACGCAAAAGAAAGTAACAAATCCTTTAAAATTAGTCCCAAGCAAGGGGAAAGAAGATCATCCCCATAAGTAAGCCAATCCTTTAAAATTGGTCCCAAGCATAGGGAAAAGAAGATGACCCCCCATAAGCCTATTAATATAAACACTTGATAAGCCAGTTATTTAGTCACAAAGCTCCCAACTTTTGAGTACTAAACCAACAAAATTTCACCATATCCAATGTGTCTTACTCTTACATTAGATTCCTTTTCAGTCCAAACCTTCAAATATTTCCAATTATTTTAAAATATAACTAAACACAAAATCCTCCACACACACTCCAGAAATAAGAGAGAGAAGAAAAAACCTGGATACTAAAATCGCCGTCGAGCGAAACGTTATGCGATTGGTTGGGAGCGGAGAGGAAGTCGCCGCCGGCTTGAAGCATTATCTGTCGTTCACGGCTATCGAGATCGGAGGCGACCGCCGCCAAATCGAATTCCGAAAAGAACGGGCCTTGCAAGACGGTGTTTACGCAATGTACGGCGCAAAGCTTTGATTCTTGTACCTCATGGTACAACATCCCTCCGTTGATGATGCTTCCTCCCACTCCGTCCATATCCTTCTTCCCCAGCGGTGCACCCTCTTTGCTTTGGAAATGCCGAAAAGAATAATCAATCGACAGAACTGAATGGTTTTTTTTGGTATTGTTATGGCCTATTAAAATAGAGTTGTGTATAAGGTCACTCTAGCATCCATCTGCCCTCGTGAAACTGACTTACATCATCTCACATCTCACGTAAATTGGGTGAGTTCAATCTCAACAACTCATAGAATTTTTTCCATGTATATTCTTTTTGCTAAATAAAAAAAAAAATGAGGAAAATTATATAAGTCTTTAAGACTGGCCCCACCCCAATTCACGTAAGAGAATTTTTCTTACATCACTTTTTCTTGAAGGAGGATTGATAGTGGTTCTCCGAACTCTCGACTTACCAGTTAAAAATGAAACATCTTAACTAATAAGCTGCGCTTAGTTGTCATGTTACTTCACTTAATAATTATAGTTTCTTGTTATTCTTTATTAGAATATTGAAAGCTTATATTTCCTTAAAAATAAAATTAATATTCTTTGATAATCTCTCTTTTCTTCTCTTTATCTTGTTTACATTCCTTCTTTTAGAACCTTAATGGAATATAAGTGGTATAGATGGTGAGCTTATTATGAAAGTAAATTTGCCACTTGAGGCTTATTATGTATACATTCTCAACTAGTAACTTAGTATGATTTTTTTTAGCCAAAAAAAAAAACTTAGTATGATTTTTGTATTAAATTTTAAATTTATACTTTTTTTTGAAGTTGCTAATTAATTATAATATTGACATAATAAATATTACAACTTCATCATTTATCACAATAAATGTTATACTTGTTGATGATTATCCTAAGAAGTGTAACTAAATCAATATAATTAAATTCTTACTTTTTAGTTTATTAGTCATTAGCATATCTTTATTTTTACGACGAGGCATAATGATTCCTCAATTTCATAGGGACACTCCAAGAGCGTTGTTGTGAATTTCAGAAGATTTTTTTTTTTAATTTTTAGAAATTAATAACATACTTTTAAATTACGAGTCATATACTCGACCATCAGATTATTATCTAAGTGACTTTTGGAGTTTATGCTTAGGAAAAGGGTATAGAGCCTTTTCCTCAAGACCATGGGGTTGATTTAGCAACCATGCATGTGCTTGGCCACGAAAGCATGTATATTTGGACATAGTTTTCTTATATTTGGATAATGTTTTATCTCCGAATCAAATACAAATTTCTATATTTGAATTTTACATCTCACCATCTCTCCTCCTTGCAAAACAATTTAAATTTTATAAAACTTAAAGCAAAAATTTAATAACAAAACATTATGCGATCTCTTCTAAGAGTGACTTTTGACTGATGCAACAAAAAATGCCGAAAAGAAGTCCCGGTTAAGAAAGAGGCAGTAGGTGCATGTATGCCAAAAGATAATTTGTAGTCTGTTCACATATAGCAGAATTGAGATATTTTTTAGTAAAAAAGATACATTTATTTAAAGATGAAAAATCAAGAATTCAAGTTCAAACATGAAAATAACTTTCAATTGGAGATAAAATCTCAGTATAAAGATAGTAACTTCTACTATGAAGTTGGCAGACTTCCAACTACACTGGAAGATCCTCCAGTATTTTTGGGCACGGGAGAGAAGCAGGTTATTCAGTACATGAAAATCGCGTGGATAAATGGTACCAACGCGATCAAAGCGCATAACTAAGAATTTGAACATTCCATAATGCTGCAAAGCTAATAATAACAAACCGATGACTAAAATTTCATGCCCGAAAACTTGCTAAAGAATATTCAATTCTCGTACATCACCTAGAGCACCTGATGATGAACCGTATTTAGTATCTTTTGGCCATGTTCGAGAGAGAAGAGTACGTTCCCAAGACTGCACTTACAGTGCCCAGTGCAATAATTGATATACTGGCAACTATCTGAACAAGAGAAATGGAAATGATACTCATAATAGGGCCAGTCTATAGTTTAATACTGTAACCAGAAATTCACGACAAAGATATATTTTCTCGAGGAAGCAAGCATTTTTTCAGAATATAAGGATTTCTTTGCAAAGTTTATTCTGGTGAATGACAAATCTGGATTTCTGCTCTTACTCAATTGTTGAATTATGACATAATAGAGGTGATATGGCTGGTCATACCTCCAGTTTAGTTGCTTTTTTCCCCACAATTTTCAAGAAACATAAAGCTGGCATTATAATCGCCTGAAATAGGATAAATGCATCAGATATCACTATGTATGTAAGCATAAAACTAAAATAGGAATGTTCTTCTAGCAAGGGAAAATAATGCAGTATACCAAAGTTGGAGAATTGTTGCCTTTTTTCTGGTGGATTCGTTTTTTAGTAAATTCCGGAGATTTTTCTTAATCGTGGGGTCCCTTTGTTTTCACAACAATAAAAAAATTGGTTCGTGATGTCTTTTATCACCAAATTCAAAGCTTGGAAGCAGTTCTAGTATAATGTGTACTAAACTCGAAAGATCTGAACTTTTTTAGATTACATGTACAAGTTTCTTTTAGGCATCCAAATAAGATAGTCAAGAAACAAGAGAAGACGCAAGCGTACCACAAGGATGCTAAGGAGAGAACCAATCAAAGACATCACGAGACCTGCAATAAAAGAACGACAAATGTGATCTGCTTTGTTGACATAAACAATACATGCTGTAGCTCCATGCAGGCACCGGTTAAATCTTATAGGACGAGAACAGGAAAGTTATCACCCCGCCATGTCAGGGTCTCCATCCAGTTATAATCGGGATTTTGTTCTATGTATTTGAGAAGTTGTTCTTGGCAAAAATCAATAACAGAAAGCTCATTTTGCTTGATTTCGGTATATTTGGATAGAAACTTAATTCAAACACAACTCTACTTTTGTCCACTTATTCTGCTGTGGACCACACTACTTCTATCATAACTACGAACTGAAATGGAAACTGAAGTGACCGCATACTTTTCAGGATCTGATCCACTCAAACGTATTCCCTAATTCTATGGAGGAAGGTCAATTGGTAAACAAGCTCTCTGCTGGAGCCATCATCTTGTTTCTCTTTAAGGTATGAAAAGTAATAAATCCCCTGGCCCTGATGGTTTGCATGCAAGTTTCTCACATAAATATTGGCATGTCACGGGGGCACAGATTACTCGTATGATTTTCCCACTAAAACTAAAAAACAGTTGTGTTTTTACTCAAGCTGCACCCCAAACATTAGAAACAAGTTAGCATACTAGCATATGCAGAACAAGTTTCACATAATGGAAATAAAACTCAGACTAACAGGAAAACATTTCGAGCACTGATTAGTATATGAAACTTAGTTCAAATCATAAAGAAGACAGATTATCTATACATACCGAAAAATGGAAGAAGAAACGCAACACACACTGTAGAAATGACTAGTCCTGTCCTTAGAAGAATAAAACACCAGAAACCATTAGAAATTCTTCCTGGCAGCAACTCCTCCATACTTCGGGCCAATGGATTCATCAGCAAGGCATATGTGCATACGCTTAAGGAAACACATGCTATCTATGAAATAACAAATCAACTTCACTTCCTAAAATTAAAACTGATTGCTAAAAGGATATTTTGTGAATGGGTTGATAACCTGTAAAAATGACATATAAGTATCAATTTCTATAAATAAAAATAATTACTCGATAAATCAAATAAGCTGAAGGGAAAGAAGTACATACTGTTGTCCAGACTGCAACTTTAGATGTGATTAGGTCAGATGGCATATTTAGCGTTATCTGAGACAGTGAGCTTTGACCAAACATGAGAAATCCCAGGATTGCAACACCTCCATAAATCATAGTGCATAAAATAAAGCTGATAACATGCAAGCGACACAGTCTGAGATAAGAAACATTTTAAACGCATAATGCTACAACAGCACAAAAGATTATTTACCTTATCACAAGTGCCTTGTTAAATTTTGTTTTATCAGCCATAGATTGATAAATATTTGGAAACACGGAATGACCAGAATAGCAAAAGCCATAAACGCCAATAGCAAAGGGAATGCCACTCCAATTAACCACTTTCCCAGAGTGATGAAATCCAACACCATCGACAGTACCAATTAAAATTACACATATTACAATCACTGCAGTTGCAAGAACTCCTCCAGCTGAAATTTATTTAAAAACAATATGATTCGACTCAGATACTGATATAAGCAAATAGCATTTCTGATATACAATTAGCATTTCCTGAGCATGTCAAAGTATTTGATATCGTTAACTTGTGCACCTGACAGATATGATATAACTCGAAGATCCCTTAGCCAAACAGTTGGGAGAACTATAAGTGCAGTGAGAATCCCAAATAAGTGGCTGGAATCTAGTTGAAGGCCAGCCCAATCAAAGGATACTCCAGGGAATAGCCTGGTAAGGTTGTCCCCCTCCAAAATAATGAACTCCACACAATATGACTGCACTCAGGCATGCAAAATTAGCAAAGGATTTTACACTAAAATTAATAACAGAACACAGATAATTGAAACCCCTGATTTACTTACATACAACTCCGTGTATAAAACAATCTGAAACAGAAGTTGAAAAAAAAACCAATGTCAGAAGAGATTTCAAAAAGAGCAAACAATAACGAAAGTAAGTTCAATTGAACTTCATAGAAATGTTTCAGTCTCAGAACTTATATCTGTTCCGCTTTCCTCATTCCCAGAACTTATTAGATGGAACAGATTAAAAATGCCATAAAACATCAGTGATTCCTATGAAACCAGATGCTTATGAAATCAATTTCAATTGCCTCTCTAAAGCTTTTATAGCAGACATGGATGCCATTACTTTTAAAAGATGTAGCAGTTCTACCACTTCGAACAGGTCAACTAACTTACCGATATGATAAGGCGCCCATATCTTCCAAATGCGGCTTCTCCAATATCTGGGTACGTTAAGATACCTTCTCTACTCTCAAAACAATATCTCATAAGAGTAGCCGTGTAACAACATATGATAGCAAAAAGAACTAACACCACTAAGCTTGTCCATCCAGCTTCTTTCACTGTATAAGACGTTGAAAGCAGTCCAACTCCAGCCAACACATTCACCCCTGTGTAATAATGGAAAGTAGATGTTAAATTTGGGAGTACAAGAAATCCAACCAAATAATTTTCTAAGGTGGAAAATGCAAAGCAGCAAACTTTTCAACCAGACTTATCTACTGAAGAGAAATGAATTAACCCCTTGTACCATGCACTAATTTCCCATATAGTAAACATAAAAATCCCCCATTTATTATCCTTATTTCTTTTTTGTTCCTTTTTTTCCTTTTGTACCATCCATGTAATTATTATTGGATTTCTTACCATTAAATACTGTCTGGGCTAAGCTACATCCATGACCAACAGGAAGTTCTCCAGTAAGTTGCTCATGAACAGAATCTAGCCTTGATGACTGCCTAAAGGATGTCCTGACAAGGTCGCTTTTCTGGTGACCAATATCATTTTCAGGGAGTAGGGATGTCTTCAAATCAGAGTCCAAGTTAATTTTGTTATTAAGATCAGGGGGAAAATAACTAGTGCTTGATCTGCGTCGCAGACTCCCCAATTGTGGTGATGCAGCGATTGTAAAGGAATCAATTGTCTCCCTGTAATAATAACAAAGTACAAAACTATAAAGCAACAAAACCTGATTGATCATACAATAGTTTTACTCTTCCATTTCTTGCAAACTGCTAGAAAATGAGGAGAAAAGAAAGCTCAAATTCTAGCTACTTGAAAAAATCACGATGAAATTTTTGTTTCCACTAATTTGTTTTCAAGTCCAGCCTAAAAAAAAAAGAGCAAGTTAACAATTTATTCAAAAGAAGTAGCCATCCGTCCTAAATTAGTTGTTCCAAAGCATATTTTTTCCTGTCCAAATTAATTATCCTCTTATAATTTCAATACAACATTATCCTTATATTTGTTAACTCGATAAACGTAACACTCCTTGCATTGAAAGTTTCGAGATAGGTTTTTTTGTGATAATTTGATTAAAAATACTATCATAACTAAAATCGTTCTTAATCTGTGTGAAATTTGATTTGACGGAAGGAGATTATGGAAATACAAGATCTGTTTCCCATTTAGAACATATATCAAACAGGAGAGCAACTTTCCTGAAACTCTGAGGCCATTGATGAGAGGAGAAAGGTGAAGAAGAAGGTGAACTTTGAGCCTCTAAAACACAACCCTCTTCTTCATCACTGGTTCCAATGCCATCTTCTTCATCCCTGTTCCTCCCTTCAAAATCATCATCATCATCGTTCTCCAAGAAGTACTCTGATGGCTCTTTAAGTTCTGCCTTCATCGCAGCCATGCTGATTCCTCCTGCAAATTGAAGAAAGGCCTACTGCTACCCAGCTGAGCTGATAATGGGCTTGTTCTCGTGCATATCCCACGCAATATTATAGATTTCGCGGTGGCACGTGGATGCTGCGAATAGGGACATTAGTAAACTGTAGAAGTTCTTGGCGGTTCTAGAAACGATATTGAAATTGGAAGGTTTGTTTGTTTGTGGTGAAATAATTGTATATTTGAAAACGGTTGGAAACGCTAACGGCCCAGCTAGATATGCTGCGCGGGGCAAAAAACCATGTGTGCCGAATACATTTTTGTACTCAATTAATTATAATTTATTATTTCTATATAATTAAAAAAATATTTACATAACGAATTTTAATTTGATTAAGTACAGATATAAGACAAACGACTTTCACCCGGTGCGTAACGGTGTTCTTTTTACACTTGGGAGATGAAAAGAGTCAGTCTTATAATAAGTGGCCATGTAAGAATTGGAATGTCGTAGAAGTTTGATTTTTTTTTTTGAAATGAGCCTTTATCAAACAGTCGAACTATGCTCGAGTTTAATTTTTTTTGAGCTCGACTCGAATTTAAATTTAATTAGAAACTCAATACTTAAGCGAGTTGAACTTAAATATATAAAAAATCAATCCGAAAGTTTGCGAATAGATTCGATTATATATTTAAATAAATATAATAATATATATGTTTATATTTTTAGACTTTCGAGCATTATTGAATTCTAAAAGCTCGAATTTGAATATGAGTTTTCAAATATTCAAATCGAACTCGAGCTTTAAAGGTTTATATTGAGCTCGAGCTCAAATTTGGGTCCTGATTAAAAATTCTTAACTCGACTTGATTAGCTTAAAATTTTACTCGGCTCGACTTTGTTTGCACTATAGTATCTACCTTTAAAAACTTTTGATCCACTATTATGACTAACTTTTTTTAGAACGATAAGAGTGTTCGTAATAAAATATTATCTAAAAAGAATAAAATATCCCTGCCATTTCAAACTCAGTCTTCAAATTAAATTGATAAAATAGCTAAAAAATCATGCTATGCACTTGATCCAAAACTAATAGTAGCCAAGAGAATAGGATAAGATATGGCAGATGATTGAACATCATAGAGCCAAATTGAGTCCCACTATAATCCCAGACTCACGTTCCCTACTACTGTGGAGATGTCCTTGTCAAGCTTATAAGAGACATTCATATCATATTTCATCTTGTAGATATTTTTATTAAGATGAGATTGAGATATAACAAAAACAGTTGTTAAATAATTTAATTATTGGTACGACCATCAATTATGCTCTTAATTTTTTTGTTTTCTTTGATAGAGGTGTAGGTTTTCTTTTCAAAAAAGAAAAAAGAAAAAATAAGATGGTCTCAAGAAGAAGAAAAAACATAGATTTAGAGTTTGATATTTGTCTTTTCTTTCCCCTATTTTTTAAAAATAATTATTAACAGAACAACAACAAGTGTTTAATCTATCACTTATTACTTATGACTAGTGATATTGCCAAGGCAATTTGTCATTAAATGACCAAATTACCCTTCTAGTGAATATTAATCTATTTCAATTAAATTTTTTTCTAATATTTTCTTCCTTAATCTATTCACATCTTATCTATAATTTTCTCTCTCACTTATCTAAAAAATAAGCTCAATATCTCTCTACCATTTTCATTCCCTAATTTATTCTCATTCAATCTCTAATTTATTCTCTTATACTAGTAGAAGTTCACAAAAAAATAAGTAAACACTATAAATTCTTCTTTTACTTTAATGTTTTTATCATACTTATACATTGATCCTTTTTCTTCACAGATAAAATAAATAGAGAAGATAATCAAAGCCATATTGAGCACACAATTGTTTTCTTGCTAATTAAATCTAATGAATGGAAACCTTAGACAAAAAATTTATTTTGGTTTATATCGTTTGTTTTATTATTATTTTTTGTGAACTTCTAACACTATATAAGAGAGGGAAAATTAAAAATTGAGTATAAATATATTATGGAAGAAAATATTGGAGAGATTATGAGCTAATTTTTGGGAAGAAAATATTGGAGGGATAAACTAATTGAGAGAGTTTAAAGTTAATAAAAAAAAGGGTAGTTTAGTCATTTAAAGGCAAATTTTCCTGGAAGGAGCAAATTTGCCTTGACAATATCATTATCCATTATTTATTGTCTCGTATCGGAAAGTGCTAGTAACTACG
>JAOWBF010000001.1:9518335-9530538 GCA_028566175.1 Vinca major
ATTTAGTGGCTGCTGCTGAGAATTGTTCAGGGATTTATTACAAGAGAGATGGAAACGATAAAGATGATATATACGCAGGAATAGGCTGCTGCTGAGCTGACACATGCGAGAAGCTAGGCTTTTGTATCTCTTTTCCAACTTACTCAACCAGTTGTCACGTGTTATTTTTAATTTATAACTTAATTTATTTATGAAACCCTAAAAAAAATGAGTCATATAACAACGACAAAAGAAAAATAAGACAAGAGATAAAACATATGCTATTAAATTAGAGTCCTTGACAACTATGATCTTCTGTCACGTTTTTTATTTTATTCTCTACTCCATTAATAAAAAATTAAAAATTACTATCTCCATTTCCAAATTAATGTTAACATTTAGATTATCAATGAAAAAATTAATAATTTTTTACCATTTTTACTCTCATCTTACTTTTCTTTTAACCACAATTTCAATTTCTAATAAGTAGTTAAATAATTTATTCAAAAATTAGGATATATTACTCTTTTGACTTCTTTTATTGTTTTTGGAAAGTTCTTAATTTATGTGAAAATTTTAATGTTAAATTTATTTTGTGATGGGATGGAAAGAGTATTCTTTTTTTAATTAAAATTTATAAGTTAAAAAAATAATAATAAAGAAAATACATAGCAATTATCTATTAAGTAAGACAAGACTGTAAACAAAAAAAGAAAAGAAAAAAGTAAGACATGAAATTCGATAGGAATTTGAGGGGAAACCAGTCGCTGGCGGGGTCTTATGAAACGTATCATGTTCTACTTCTTGTTTTCTAGCCCTTAATTCGATAGGAATATTCTTTTCTTTTCTTTATTATATTATCTTCTCCTTTGAATTTTAAGTTGAAACACATTATTTGGTACTATAATATATCATCGGCCGGAAAAAGACAGACAGATTGCCAGTGACTCATTAAAACCTTATCGAATCTGCCAAACAAACTCACAATACTCCGAATGGAGGCAATTATATTTATACTCAAACAGAGAATATTATTATTATTATTTTTTATTTTTTGAATAAAAAAACAGAGAATATTGTCTCCTTAAAGCTTGGAAGCTGGAAAACAGGAATACGACAAAATGAAGATAAGGTTTACCACGTTCGTGCTGACTCTGATACATCTTCATTCCACACCACAATACATCATCAAGGAATAATGGGGATGGGTTCATAGATTTTTATTTAAAACATTCCTTCCCAATATTACACTTCATTAAGGACGGACTTAAGATGTAAAATAATTATTGAGTAGTTAATAACGAATATTGTTAAATTTATAAAGTGATCCTATCAAACGACCATGCACGGAGTTAAGGGCTTTATCTAATGAATTGGGCCTCTAGCAAAGGCAATAGAGCCTAAGTGCGAATGTGATACTCATACCATACTGACATAGATTAAGTTTCGCGATGAATAGATCCATATTAAAATTTTCTCCTAACTCTATTTCACTATTCTAAAAGTAAATGTGCCATCTCTTAACAAGAATCCCTCACTTATAATGGCTTTATTAATTTTTCTAAGATAAAAAAAAAAAAAAAAAAAAGCAACCATCATAACACATGACTTGCTCCTAAAGAAACTTCATATTCTCTTCCTCCTTTTTTTCTAAGCTTCATAAACCTTCTTCATCTCCATTTTCTTGCTTTGTTCTTCCAAAATGGGCCTATCCCTCAACAAATTTGGTCATCTATCTCTCTCTCTCTCTCTCTTTACTCTGTATAATTGATTTGCAAATTTGGAATTCACCATTAATTTTGAAATGCAGGAAGTGATGAGAGGAAGGAGAAGGAATTTGGGCCTGTTTTAGAAGAATGCCATGAAAAATACTTTGCTGCAGACACTAAAGATTGGAGCTTGTCTGATTTCTACCATGCTATTTGCTTGACTATCGAGTATTTCAGCTTTCTAATCCCTCCTTAATTTAAATCTATTTTTCTTTATCCTTAATTAAAGATCAACCCCCAAATGAAATTAGCATTATTAATAATTCTACTTTATGTTTGTCTTGGCAGAGAAATTAATAAAAAGCTTGGAAGCACACAGTTTCGGGTACCCCAGCAATCCACGCTCGAGGAAGCATACCAAGTAATTTCAAGTTTTTTTAATCAAATTATATTCATGAGTTAGAATCCTGATAGATTATTAGTTCGATCCGACAGATAAATATTTAAATAAGTAAAATCTCAGTGTTGTTAGATATAAAATTAACGATTAATATTGTATCATTACGGGCTGAAAAAACTGAACTGAGAAATAAATTATGTCCCATTCTCTAAATAAAGCACATATAATGGTGCAGGTATGGAAATTTAGAGAAAATCAAATACAAGTTTTGGCCTTAGGGATAAAGCTGCTTCTAGATGCGGTACTAAGATCTATACCTCAGTTATAATAATTGTTGATGTATAATAGAATTATGGAAAGATTCTTAAAATTTTAAAATTTTGAACAATATAGTATTTGATTTTGGAACAGAATGTTATTTAAAAATTGAATTCTTTATGATTGGAGACGTGGGCTGAAGTTTAAATTTTTTAATACAAATTTTTACTTTTGAGTCTCACGTCCCTCTCAAGACTCTTAAATGGGATTTGCATTTTATTTTTTTATTTTTTTTCATTCAGAAGCATCACAAAGGTAAAGGAAAAGAATTGGAAAAGGAAGAATTCCAGAAGATATTGAAAGAAGTGATAAAGGGCACAGGAATAAATGGTATTGGTGCAAAAGATACATTGATTTACATATTTGGTATTCCAATGACTGCACTATTTTTGAAGCAACGTTTAATCCCAAATTCAATTCCTAATGAAATCTTCATCCCTGCTCTCACTTCTGCTGCTGTTTTTCTTCTTTCTAAACTTAACAAGATTTGATTTCTTTTACATAATTAATTCAACATATTGTCTTCATTTGTATCTCTCATTATAACTTGTAATCAAATTGTTTGTTGATAAATAAAATCTCTTTCTAATGACAATTACATGAATTGGTTTCATTTCTTTGTATTTCTATAATACCTCGTCACAAATCTGAATTGTTTGAGATAACTTACCATTAAGCATTGGTCTAAACAATCTTAGTCATTTTTAAGATATCCATTATGGCAAGGTGTAATGTTTGTCAAGTAGTTGATTATGAATACTGTCAGACTTTTGAATAATCGCACTCTTAAACTCACGAACACAAGTCCCTAAACGACAGTAAAAAAAATTTAACTGTTATACTGTCCATAGCAAAGAACATTTCCATAATCCCATGCCCCTGTCTTAGGTTGCTAGCCTTTAGAAGTTGAATGTATACACGTAAAATTATTCTTCGCCCCCAAAACTTTGGTAAAAATTAAACCTTCATTCCTTCAATCAGAATTGTTAAATTGAAAATTTACGATTTGAGTGTTCACATTTCCTTAAATCCGGCAGTGGCTCCAAATGTCAAAGGGCCTCAAAGTTCATTGCGGTTCTCACGGTTGAAAGAAGTTGAACTAGTCTACACCTTCTCGACCACCACCAAGAATTTTTTTTTTAAATAATGGTTTCCAAAATGTGAAAACAATTGCCTAATTTGGACCAACATTTGCAAGTTTTTTCCTAAATAAGAAAAAGACCAAATTATCCACAGATAATTCTCTCTGCCACCAAGTTGTCCTTCATTTATTTGAGGAATTTTAACAATCATTTACCGTCTGACTATGATGCAGAACATGTGTTTATTCTTTACGTACATAATAAATATTAAGTTTCGATTTTTCATCTAACAATTGAAAAGAGATTAAAAATTTGTTTCAAAACTTCAAAATAAACTATTTCGTTAAATCAATCAGTTTAATAACTGAGTGTACTGCACTGGATAATGATCATTTTGTGATTTTTCTAAACATAGTCCAACTAGACTTCCTCACACGTTGACCTTTGCAATTCTCAAACAAATGTCATTTATTCCTCAATTCTCCATGATCATAGGGTCTTTGTGGATTTTGCTGTCTTACCCCAACAAATACCTGAAATTTAACAACAAAAAAAGATTGTCCAAATATGGCAAAGATTGGTGGTTTGTGTTGCTCACGTCCTTCCATTCCACATTCTTCACACATAAGGAAGGAGGAGAGAGAAAAAAGAAAAAAGAAAGAAAAAAAAAAAGAGAGAAGCAGGGAAAGGGAAAAGAAACAGACAGACTTTTTTTTTCTTCCAATCTCTTGAATGTGGTTTGAATGTCAATCAAGATTGAATTTTTTCATCTGGGATCCTAGGATTTCCCATGAAAGATAGAATCTTTGATCTGCATTGGTTTCTTAAATGAAGAAAAATGATAATAGTTTGAAACCAATGCAGATATTATTATTATTATTATGTGTAATAGATAGATAGATAGATAATATTGTTAGCAAAACATGAAGGCTTGGGAGGCTACAGTAAGGAGAACACAGGCAGTGGCAAAGAAGAGAGCGAATACGATTTTCGGGGGACCATTTACAGCAGTAGCAGTAGCACCACATGTTGAAGAAGATATTGATGAACAAGAAGTTGTAGAAAGGCAAAGTGGTGAGGTATATTATTCAGAGAGATTTCTTCCAAACGGCGATTATTATGAAGGTTATTGGTCTGATAATTTCCCTCATGGACATGGTAAATATTGGTGGACAGATGGTTGTATGTATGTAGGTGATTGGTTTAGAGGCAAAACAATGGGGAAAGGGATTTTTAGCTGGCCTTCAGGGGCAATGTATGAAGGTCATTTCAAGAGTGGTTTTATGGATGGGGAAGGTACACATACTAGTTCTAATGGTGATACTTATAAGGGTTCTTGGATGATGAATTTTAAGCACGGTCGTGGTACTAAAGAATATGCTAATGGTGATTCTTATGAAGGTGAATGGTGCAGGGGATTACAGGAAGGTCATGGTAAATATCAATGGACTAATGGGAATTGTTATGTAGGTGAATGGAAAAATGGATCCATTTGTGGGAAAGGTAAATTGTGTTGGACTAATGGTAATTGTTATGAAGGTAATTGGGAAGATGGTTTGCCTAAAGGAAATGGAACGTTTCGATGGGCTGATGGGAGTGTTTATGTGGGGAATTGGAGCAAAGATCCGAACGAAAGGAACGGGACTTATTATCCAGCAGGATCATTGGAGGATAGTCTTGAATGGGATCCTCAAGAAGTTTATAATGTTGATTTAAAGGAATGTAAGGTATGTCCAAGTGAAAAAGTCTCGATTTTGCCATCCAATAAGAAGCTGGCTGTTTGGAGATCTTCAAAGACTGTTGTCGACACCAGCGTTAGGCCGAGGAGAATGTCCGTTGATGGCCGTCTAGATGGAGGTCTAGAAAGGGAATTTGCTAGAATGCACATGCCTGATGCTGCTGGACCTTCAGCAACTTCTTCTGGTACCGATAGGAACGCGATTGATGATGCTTTAATGCCTGGTTTTGATGATGCAGCTATCAGAGGAAGCCCCCTTAGGATACCAAAGGTTGTAAAGAAACAAGGAGACACAATCTCCAAAGGCCATAAGAATTATGATTTAATGCTCAATCTGCAATTAGGAATCAGGTATAATCCCTTATCCAACATTTGATTCCCATCTCTTATCCAATCATTTGATCCAAAAGTTCTGATCTTTTTTTGTTGTTGAATGGATGAAACAGGCATTCAGTAGGAAAAGCCGGTCCACCACCATCGCTTGATCTGAAGCCATCAGCATTCGATCCTAAGGAAAAATACTGGACAAGATTTCCAACTGAGGGATCCAAAAGAACTCCACCCCACCAGTCCACTGAATTTAAGTGGAAGGACTATTGCCCAAAAGTATTCAGGTGAGTGAGCCTTTCACAGAGTTTATCCCAAGTCTTGCACGAATTTTTTTTTTATCGTCTTCATTGAGATGTGAAAGATCATTTATTTAGAATTAACCATCATAGTGAATTCAACTTCAGGACTCTCCGGATGCTATTCAAGGTAGATCCAGCTGATTACATGCTGTCTATTTGCGGGAATGATGCCCTCCGAGAACTCTGTTCACCTGGAAAAAGTGGAAGCTTCTTTTACTTGACAAACGACGATAGATACATGATAAAGACAATGAAGAAGGCAGAAGTAAAAGTGAGATAACCTCATTCCTTAACAAATATGTATTCCATAAATCATTTTTCAGCTAGCAGGGTCCTCATTTTTCTTTTTCATTTCTTGTTTAGGTGCTTTTGAGGATGTTACACGCTTATTATAATCACGTGAGAGCATTTGAGAACACTCTTGTGACTAAGTACTTTGGTCTTCACTGCGTGAAATTAAATGGACCTGCACAAAAGAAGGTATAGAAACAGCAACAGAATCAATGTACACTTAGTTCTATAGAAATACTTAATGTGATGAGTTATTTAGGTACGCTTTGTCATCATGGGGAACCTCTTCTGCTCCGAATATGTGATTCACAAACGATATGACTTGAAAGGGTCTACTTTTGGACGTATAACAGAAAAGCCAGAGTCGGAGATTGATGCAAATACAACACTTAAGGACCTAGATCTTAACTTTCTGTTCCGATTGCAGAAGAATTGGTTTCAAGAATTCCGAAGGTGAATCTTAGTTTCCAACACTTAATTACTGTCTATGAACTTCAAAATCTGTTGCTCCTGCTACTACTGCTTTACCTGATATGTTGTCGAGTTTGTAATAGGAATC
This sequence comes from Vinca major, assembly GCA_028566175.1. NCBI lineage: Eukaryota > Viridiplantae > Streptophyta > Magnoliopsida > Gentianales > Apocynaceae > Vinca > Vinca major. The sequence continues at coordinate 9,525,041 of JAOWBF010000001.1, forward strand.
GAGAAGTTTGCAACTGATTAACGACCATAATATAGCATACAGAAAGATAAATTGTCTTACTTTTCCTTGGAATAAAGAATTAACCTCTTTATTCTCCAGACAAGTAGATAGAGACTGTGAATTTCTCGAGCAAGAGAGAATAATGGACTACAGTCTTTTGGTTGGTCTTCATTTTAGAGAAACAGCAAGAGGCAATGAGCAAATGTCTCCTGGTTCTCAAACCCCTACAGGTAAACTATTTAAGTACATTTATTTATCATTTTTTTCCCCTTCCAGAAGCTATAAATCATTGAGCAAATTATCCCGAATTCTCGTCTTTTGTGCATCACTTATCTTTCTGATTTATTGAGGTTTTCTCATAGTTTCGGACTAATCATTCTGAAAATAGCTAAAAGAACACTGTCTTTCCTCATCCAGCCGAAAATGGTGCCTCAGACGAATCAGTTCCCCGTCTTTCTAGAGCAGATATGGATCAATTGCTCTTGGATCCTGCAGGGTAAGCTAATCTTCAGCCCTGAGCTCTATCACATTGCTTTTTAAACTTCCTACAAGTTCATATGATGATCGCGATCATTATGTCTGGGGTCCACATTCAATGTAACGATTTACTTGTGCAGGTGGGCTAGTATCAGTTTAGGTGTGAATATGCCTGCAAGAGTAGAAAGAAGCGAGAGGAAAAACGATACGGAGATTCAGCTAGTAGGAGAACCAACTGGAGAATACTATGATGTAGTAATGTTCTTTGGTATCATAGACATACTTCAAGACTATGATATCACTAAAAAGCTTGAACATGCTTACAAATCCATCCAATACGATCCTAACACAATCTCAGCTGTTGATCCTAAACAATACTCCAGGCGGTTTCGTGATTACATATTTAAAATTTTTGCAGAAGACACTTAAAAAAAGGATCAAGACGAGCCCGCCTCGGAAGTTTATGGCTGAGGCTTAGAGGGGGGGAAATGGAGTTCCTTTTCATTCTTTATACATATAAGGCCTTCCTTGTAATTCTTTCATTCTTTATACATATATAACCCTTGTTTACAGTAGACATGGATACAGAATTAGCATAACCTGTAGAAAAATTGTTGTTGTAACTTCAAATCACATTTTCAATATCTCACAAATTGATTGAAGAAAAATCTTTCATTTTGTAATATAATCTTTTTGGTTGCTCAATGTGACATTAGGGAGGTTCATGTGGTTGATATTCGTGTTTCATAAATAATCTGTTACTCTTATAGTCGAAACTTTTATAGAATAGAGTTTTCAATAGAAATTTTCTTGTACGCAAAGTTCAAACTCAAATCATTCCCCTTTCTCTGACCACTTTTGAGAAACCCTTTTGATAATAATGCTCAAGATTTATGTCGTTCGGAAACCTTATAACCAATATGGAATTCACATTGCTTTGCTCTAGAGGATGAGCAATTTCTTCTCTATCTTCTTTACATAGAAAATATTCACTCCCAAATGAAACAAAAAAACGGTTGAACGTTTTCTTTCTTGTTTAACCAATTGATAATCTCAGAATTCTCAATTTCTTCGTTTTTGGTAAGTTCTTGAACAAGTGGACCAACTGCTACAACTTTCTTCCCACATAAACTAGTGATATAATCACTATATTTTACCATCAATTTCACTAAAACCCTTTATGAGAGTGTCGAGTTACCAATCTCGACTAAGGACAAATTTCTTTCTTCCTAGTTCTTTTGGTTTGTGAGACATTGGAGAAGGAGATGTTTGCACTAAAAATCTTGTGTGATTCAAAATCAGAATCTTTTTGTCCAATAAGGAGCGTTTTCACTAAATAAACTATTGCATCAACAACCACACCACATCTGCATTATTGGCATATAGGATTGGTCAAGTCTAAAATGACTCATACATGATATTCGGAAGAACTTCACCGTCGCCATTGGTGAAAGCAGTACTTGGCTATTACAACAAAGGGCATAACTATCAGCAAACTCGCATGTTTGGTTTGCTTATCCTCGGGTTTGCATTGAACTAGCACTCATTTTAGTTCGCATGAGAAGAAAAACACAAAATTAACTAGTTAACAAGAATAGTAACGAGAGGAGATTGTTAAATTCCCCACATGACCATTTCTTTGACTAGAGGAGAAAACAGCCGATTCCATAAACCCAAAAGAATCAGTTTCATAACGCAACTAGTATCCACCATCAAAAGAAAACTAATAACCGCAGTATCATTACCATAACCACTTGGTCCAAACAGCAAAACAGTAAAAACAAACGGAATCCAACATATATGTCGTGAATCCTCTAGAATGCCAAATGCATTCAGGATCGCTTATTTACTTCTAATAATTAACATCCATAAGGTAGCTTCAATGACAACAGCAGATTTTTCCATAGTTCTTTTTCTTTTTGAGAATTCCACTTGAGAACTTCTGGGCAGATATATGACAACTGCCAAGAAACTTACCTTCATTCAACTGATAGGAACCGCTCATTGTATGACCAAAAACTACTACGACTTCCTGATAAAAGACCTCTTATGAGCCAAGTAAATTTGCTAGTATTTCTTATTCCCTGCCAGCTGTCCACCAAGATCAACATCCAATGACACCACCTTCCATCCATGCAAGAAGACAGGGCCATCTTATCATCAGAAAATTTCCAATTGCTGCACTATTGACGTCATAACCTCCATTCATTCATCCATCCTGGAAAGCTCGGCACAAGCTGTTCTAAGACAATAGGACAGATTTCAATAGTCCCAAATTAGCTGAGAGATATCACAAGCATTATCATATCAAATGCAGCAGTACAAAGCTAAAGTTTAACAAACAACGTCCAAGCACGTGCAAGCATGGCAAAAAGACATACCTGTTCAACAGACAGGTGCCTGCTACACTCCAAGACCATCAATGCTTCAAGAAAAACATTAATAACATTGGCCACACTGCAAATGTGATGGCTGAACTTGCAGCACCAAGCACTGGATATTTGCCGCTGTAAACTGTTCACAACCTTCATATGCAATTCAAAACCAAAATTGCTCAATGAAATTACACCGTTTATAAACAAAATAAGTTCGGCTAGATAACAACACAGGTAAAGGAGTGTTATAATATCACTAAAAGGACTAGATAAAGCAGAACTCATCTTACCATCTACGCTTCATATTCTCTCACTCAAAGAAACGACCTGGCAGCATGGTAGACTGTTGATTGCCTTTCTGAAGTTGCTGCTGTTGCTTCTGGAATAGCTTCATTTGTTCACCTTTCTGAAGTTGCTGCTGTTGCTCCTGGAATAGCTTCATTTGTTCAGAGAACTGGTAATCTTGCCAACCCTTCTGGTTGTCGATTGTAGATTGCAAAGTTGATACCTGTTTGCCAGGAAAAGGAAAGTTCACCATCCCCATAGAGCTATTGCTCTGGCTAGGAGTATAGTACATCTGTCCTGAATGATTGACAGTATTACTAAACCCGACACTTCTATTGACAGGAGGCAATTGATAACCATCGAGCCAACTGTAATCATCCATTGGCTGAGGAACAGTATTTTCATTCTTCAAGGACATAGTAGATTGCGACTCATCCACACTTTTTGGAGGATTAGAACCAAATCCAGGTGGAGGACCCAAATGCCTAACTGGCCGGCTCACTGGATTTTTCTTTGCACCGCATGACGCAACTGATGATATTGATGGCTTCACCGTAAGACTCTCAACTCCCATAGACATGACTGAATCAAACTTTGAAGGAACCATATTTTCCGCTACCTGAACAGGATAGTTTCCACCATTCCCGAAATGGTTGGGCTGTGGGAGGGAAGCTGAAAAGGCAGGAGGCTGCATATGTACAACTCCGGAAAAAGTTTGAGGTTCAGATTTCGAAACAAGACCATTTTCTATCATATTCAAATTAGCTAGCCCAATAACAAGAGTTTCTTGCTCTCCTAGCCACATTGAGGTACTCGGTTGCACTGGTTGCAGATGCTGGGGGTTGGTGGTAGCAGCAGATGTTTGGGGCCTCAAAGCCGCATTACTACTGAAGCCATTCAGATGAAGAAAACTTTCAAGCCGAGAAGCAACCGACCCAACTCTGTTTCCCAAATCAACTTGGCCAGCATCAACACCGGAGACAATGACCTCAGATGAAGCTGAATTTGAAACTATCCCATCTGCATGCTTCTCAATTGTAGATGGCTTGAAGACAATCACTTCATCGTCTTCTTCTTCAGCTTCCATAAACTGCCGTGGCTTTTGATGTAAGACTCCAGGAATCATTTGACCAGCAGCTTGAATCTCCTCCTCCAAGGAAGTCAATTTTGGATTTTCAAGAGAACCACCAAGTGAATAGTCATCAGTGATCTGAGGCTCAAAACCAAGAACAAATTTCTTCAACTTCATGTCAAAATAGATTCCTTCATCCCTGACTTTTACCACATTTGCAAGAGCCTTTCCAGCAGCTACAATCCTCTGGATACGAGCCCTTTTCTCCTTGGTGCCATCACTTCCAAAGGAATGCTTCCTTGAAAAATCAAGGATAAGCTGTGCCGGGAGAAGAGGGTGAAATCCTCTCAACTCAAAGTCCTCAGACAGAGCTAGGCGATTGGCGGTTTCACCTTCATCATAACGGCTCATATTAACAAAACATGTTTCATCTTCATCCTCGTCAAGAAACATAGATCCATTTGCCAAGAGCTTGTTAAAAAAAGTAATACAATGGTTCCAGAAAAACTTTCTTGCAGTAGACTGTTTCTCCTCTGGTTCACTACCAAGTGCAACATCCTGATGAGAAGCCAGCCATTCAACAAAAATCATGATGCCAGGTAACATATAGCTTCCAGAAGGATCATTTAACTGGCAGCAGCGCTCAAGAATGTGCCCCATAAACTCAAAAACAGCAGTATATGCATTCTGAAGCAGAACCGAGCGCTGGAGTATTTCAGCATAGGACTGGTTCTCAGTTTCCTTATTGACATTGTGAACAGTGAAAATGAGAATGGCAATCAACCTGACAACAGCCAGTCTGCAATCAACAGCATCCGAACCAAAATTGTACTCCTCATCTGGTCCAGACGATAGAAGTTCTAGAAAATCGCTCCTAACCACCGAGAAGACTTCACCAAAGGTCTCCAGACTGGTTCAGAATAATAAAGCAAAAACATCTTTTCATTAATAGGACATTGTGACACTATTTATAAAACAATGCAATCACTATGCTCAATTCTAGTACCTTGTGCGGGTAAAAAGAATGCCAGTTAGTCGAACGAATCGTGTGCCAAATGCCTTGAAGACTTCAGATATAGTGGATGCTTTTTCCTTGACTAAACCAGCCTCTTGTCTGGCATCTTTCGGTGGAATCCTGATCTCACCTTTGCCTCGTCCTTTTCCAGTTGTGCGCCCAGACACACTCTTAACAGAGGAAGTTTTAGCATCCGCAGCAAGTAGGGTATAATTCTGACGGTTCTGCCCCCAAACAAATAACAAAAATAATAATAAATAACAAAATGATGGAG
>JAOWBF010000001.1:9562397-9574154 GCA_028566175.1 Vinca major
GTTATACTCTGTTCTCTGGACTCAGGTACATGTATCAAATATGACTGTGTATTTAAGTGTCAGATATTTAAACATTTAAAACAAAATGTCTTATCAGTATTGGTTAGATCCGATAAGAATCACATACTCATATTCATGACGTGTCGACACATATACGGCATAAATAAATAAAGGCTCCAGATAACGTATGTTCTAATGAAAAGTAAAATGAAAACTAGAAGAATATAAAAGAAAGATAAAATATTTTATGTCTCATATTTTTATTTTCTTATCGCTCATTAATAATATTTTCTTACAAGTGCTATTTTTCTTGCGACTTACAAATTAGGACATGATATCCAGCTTTCCCTAAAGTTTGGCTAAACATCCCCCTATGAATTTTCCAAGAACATCCTGTTTTAAAGCAGGGAATAAAAAGAAATTGCTAATCCTTCTTTTCCTTTTGAATTATTATATTTCCTTTGCTTCCCTCCAGGGGTTAACCACTTAACCCTTGGTCTGCTTCACGCTTCAAAGCATATAAAAAAGGGCAAAAAAATCATCTGTCCACGTTCTGTATCCCTACAAATAAATAATTGCTATGAATATTTTTTTCTGTAAATTTCATTATTTCTTAATTAAAAATTTAATACATATCAATTCTTGATTGGTAGAACAAAAAAGAGAACACTGAACGAGGACAGAGGTATGGGGGAAAATAAAACGGGCAAGAAAAACTAGACTAGACTATTGGAAAAGGAAAAAAAATAGAATAGAAAAGATATTCCCAAAGTAAAACACTAATCTAGCAATAATAATAAATAAACACCTGTGATGACCAAGGTTTACATGGGCAAACATCATAGTTATTTTTTCAATTCCAAATTATCTGTCCACAAATTTTTTAATTTATCAAAATTTAATTGTTCACTTTATAAATAAATGAGTTATTAATTATAATTTTTTCATTCTTACCCCTTACATTAAATATTAGAAGGCGAAGACGAAGACAGAATAGGATGAAGATTTCTAAAAATACTATTAGATATAATAAATTTTATTTGTAGTTCAAAATATGTTATCAAATTCGCCCCTAAATAATTTTTTGTAATTTTTATATGTAATTCAACATACTGTTACAGTTTTCGCCCCTCAACGTTAAATTCCTGGCTTCGTCCCAGCTAGGAGAGGAATTGAGAGGGAAAAAATGTAAAATTAAATTAAGAATAATTTAAAAAGATCATTTTTAACATTTTACCAAAGTAGAATTTGATAAAACATCAATTCTCATGCAAAAACACAAAATGAACAGATAATTTGGGACGGATGTGCTAAACCTACAGAAAGAACTAGCATTGTTGAAGTGAAACACAGCCCAACAAAGCAATGAGATCAACTATTCATTATCTCCGAACCAAGCAAACTTACGAAAGCCAAGGGTTCAATGCCCTCTGCCCCGGCCTCTCCCTCTCCCTCTCCCTCTCCCTCTACCCCTTCCTCGACCGCCGCCTCTAGAATGCCCACCACGGCCTTGAAAACTTGATCTATCTGGCTTTAGCTTTAATGACTGGATCCCTCTTTTCTTATAAGGCATTGTCTCCTCGTCTCCATCGTCTTCTCTATATTTTGCTGAACTTCTAGCTTTAAAGGAAATTTCACGCGATCCACCAGGGCCAAACTTAACGTTATCAGAACTCGTGGCTTGTCCGGCATTTCCCAGAGCTGCCACCCTTTCTCCTAATGAAAGAGAGTCCTCCTTTGCTAGTGAGGCACTTTTCCAGAAGGCTTCTGCATGACGCTCGTCTTTCACTTCATACAACCTGATGATTTCAAAATGGAAAACAAAAATATGCAATCAGAGAATTGGTCGAGTAACGGGTTCATTTTAGATGCATCAATAAGATAAAAATAGGCTTTTCATAGAGCATGAACTATATGATGGAAATAGATGTAGCACTTTTTTGAGCTAATATAAGTAGTACTATCTCACCTAGGCACTCGCTTTCCATCTGCATGCTCGTCTTCTGATGATTGACCACCTGCATCACTTAAGTCGTCGTCTTCCATTATAGGCTCAAAATGCTCCTCAACCAAAGACGGTTTCCTTGTAGTAGGTGCTATCGGATGCAAAGCACGATACTCTTGTGAAAATTCATCAATCTCGAATTCCTGTAAGAGTTCAGAGAGAAAAAATAACCAAAATATTACACCAGCATACAAGAGTGAACTAGCAGAATCGATCCAAAGTTGCAATCCAATAATTGTAATTTTGCAACTTGTAGTGAAACGCGACTGATTTTCTGGAATCTTGTAACATGACCATAATGAAGATTTTGAACACACATGACTACACGATGACACTGATTTAGCAAATTCTAAATTAGAATAAATATAAAATGTCCAATTGATGAAAATTTAAACAGAAATTTCATTAGTTTCAGTATCTATGATTTTTTCCTCTACTCCACAGCCTCTTTCTCTTCCCCCCGGCACCTCCATTTTTCCTTACAGATTATAGTGCTTTCGATACCGTCTATTGTCTGGATAGGTCTTTCTAGTTACAGGGAAAAAGATCTAAAGTAAAAAATCGTACCTTGTTTTCGAACATTGCAGCAAACCTATCATCTTTCATGATCTCAGTGGTGAGTCCCTTCTTCTTAGATTTTTTCTTAGCATCAGCACTCTCATCTTCTCTCTTCTCATTCTCAGCAACTTCATTTTCTTCATTTTCATGAAGTTGAGCAGCCAGACGCCGATTAGCCTTTGGCAATTTTTTTTTAATCTGCAGAACAGAAACAGGGAACAATAGTGGTTATATCAGAAAAACTTCAGATATTAATTATGATTACAATATAAAACAAAGGCCAATAAATTCCCATCACACACAATGAACCCTGACCTGTTTCCAGGTCATAATTATAACAAATTTCAACACCTAATCCTCTTTCAGAAGAAAGAATGAAACAAATCCAAACTTGGACAAGTCTAAGCTAGCAAATAAATTAACTAAAGAAAATCACAACCACGGAGGTCCATCTAGGCCCTCATAATAATATATAATTTCTTGCTACGGAGCCCGTAAACCGATTTGGGGATACTGCTGTACGAACATCAGATGATCTAACGTCATACACTTGCACATTTTTTCTTCTAAATGCAAGGTGGTTCAAAAGATAAAAACCAATTAATCTAATAAAGCTTAGTGCACAGTACTGACCGTAATTCTTGAGGCACGATCAGCATCCAGCTTTTGCTGCTTCCGTTCTTCGAGGTAAGATTCATAAGCAAGTGGATTTGCCAGAGCTTGTGCCTGAAGAAAAAGTGTAAGAATCAAGAAGTAAAATTCAAGGTCATTAAATCTGAATGTAACAATTCGACGCTAAATCACTCCCGATAAATTAGATCCCTAATCTTTTGAGTAATTTCTCCTATCATTATCCAAAAAAAATTGGGATCAGCCACTTTGTGCATTTATTGGCAAAGGTTAGGTCTATCTCCCTTCCATCCCCGCCCATACCCCCAATTAGTAGGGATTTAATGGGTTATGTTATTGTTATTATCCAAAAAAATTGCAAATGAAGGTCTCTTCCTTTTTCTCTTTTCTTTTATTGTAGTAATTGAACTTCTCCAACAGACGAGAAAAAAAAAACACGACAAAAGAGTGAGAGAATATCAGAACTAGAGATCATGTAATGATCTCGTAATTTCATTATTACCTTTTTATACAGTCTATAATCAATGAAATACCCATGCATGTATGCTCTTAGAAGATTTGTTCCAATCAAGTTTGTCAAATTCAATTTAACGAGCTCATCTTTAGTCAAATATTTGAAGCCATCATATACAATTGTTTCTGCATTCTCCTCCAGCTCCTCCTGCAAAGATAAGAACAAAATCAGAAGAACAAGATCAATCGACTAGTCGATTTCGAGAACAAATGTTAAGACTTCTAACTTGAATCAAATCAGATGGACTTGCAAACCATACCGTCAAGTTTTCTAGGTAAGAGCACCACTTTGGGGCAGGTCCAAGGGCAGGTACAAAATAAGAAGGAATCTGACTGCTATCCAAAGCCAACAAGATCAATCCACTTTCATTGAAAACACATATATCATTGATTCTCCCACCGGTAGGTTCAATGCTGGTCAGCCCTTCTCCCTGAAAGAGTCAACATATCAACTTTATAGACTAGAATTGCACAAATAGTAGATATTAAAGGAATAACTTCAATAAAGATTCTTTCAGTGTATAATTGCATTTTTGTGTCACGGGATCAAAATTTTTGCAAGTAAAAATAAGTTTACATACATTCATAAGAACAGAGAACAAGAATCACATACCGTATCACGATCCCAGATCCTGACAATGTGTTTATCAGTGGTGATCAACTTTGGCCTCTCAGAGTTCAGGGTTTTATGCCACTTAATGTTCAGTATTGGACTGCCATACCTGTAAAATAAAAAATAATATTGGACATAAACAAAGTAAAAAAATTCATTAAGCATGTAGGGCTCAGCGTCTATGTCTGATCAGAAGTTTGCACAACTAGCTCAGCGAAGAAACTTACATGTGATCCTTTACTCGAATTGGAACTGATTTGCGTAAATCATAAATCAAAACCTGCAGATTATGTGCAGATGCAAAACAGTGACAATAGTAAGCAATTAGAATAAAACATTTTCTTATCCCAACTTCAGAGGAACCCCAAATATTATTTAAAAAAAACCATAATTCATCAAGGTGGCAGTAAATGACAAAATTCTTCAAGAATTACACGCTAGAGTCAAAATGAAACGAGCTCAAATGAACAAGAGGAAATAAGCAACGCCAGGGGACAGCTATCTCAAGGATGCTTTGTTCCCTCCTATATGACCGACAGAAGGGCAAATGAATCCATATGCCTAAACCAGTTAACGTTAACCATATTGTACTTTAAACTCCTTTTTTCCGCCTCATTTTTAGCTTATCATCAAGTCTCAACAGTGTAACTATATCCAATTGGAGTTTTTTGAACTATTGCATATGTCAAACCGAGTTGCTATTAAACAATATCACTCGAATCAAAGAAAACTATAACGGTTACAGGTAACTATTTGTGATCATGATTTAGTGGGAGAACATCTACAGCTATCACTATACACGATATGCATACCTTGCCACCACTGGTTCCAACACCCATGTGGTAACCTCCATCCCCATCAAATTCTATGGCAGTAACCTGAAATACATCAATGCAAATTATTAGGGACACATATTGAACCCAAAAATAAAATTGAAGCTTTCATTAGAAACAACTCATTAATTGATTTCGAGGAATCAATGAGCTACCTGGTCGTCATCACCAACCGATGCAACAGCATCTATCCTGCCAACTGATGATTTCATTCTCATATCAAAGCATTCTACAGCACCGTCCTCACCACCACAAGCAACTAAGCCATGGACCTTACTGAATTGCAAATTCAAACATAACGAGATATCATATCAGCAGACAGATACCAAACATAAAAGCATTAACCTCCCACTGTCACCCTTGTGTCATTTTCTAGAGGGCTTGGACAGGGAGAGGAACATTAAGATTAGCTTTCACCACCTTCGAGAGACAACATTTAGTGCTGGAGATTGTGTGGTTAATGGGGAAAGGAACCGCCCCTGTGAAGTAAAAAAAAAAAAAAAATCAATTCAAGAACTGAAATTTTCTTTCTTAAGATTAAGAAAAACTACTTCAGATAATTAAGAGTCTGGAAAAAATGAAACCACTAATGAACCTGTTCAAGATTTATCCTATATAGATCGGGAGATGAAGCAGCACACATCAAGTCACATGACCAGCAATCATATGTCATATCCCGTCCCATTCTGTTCCCAAAAAAATTGGTAACGTTAAGTAACAGTCATCACATGTAGGACAGTAGGAGTAGTATAATTCCAATCGGTTCAGAACAGATAAAACCAAATAACACGAAACAAGCTTCAGTAATTCAAGCTAGAAACTTTTTATTTTATTTTTTATGAGTATTCAGACTAGAAGTTGGGGGAAACCTCGGAATCCGCAGACTGTAATGACTGCCATATTTGGCATGGAGTCTAACAGAACGATCTGCACAAAGAAATGCTATCTTTGAATAGTCATCACCTAAAACCTGATAGAAGAGAAGATTGAACATGAGTTACACAATTTTATTGGACAGAAATAGACGAAGATTTTATTTTCTACTCAAATACCAAGAGATGAGATATATTTTTGCACCTACCACACAAGTGTTGGCAATACATCCCTGAATAAAAGTATGCTGAACAAACACATACTTCTTAGGTATGAGAATAAGATTTCCAGACAGGGTAATGAAATGGCCAAGGGAGAAACGTGGTTCCAGGAGTACATTATCATTTGTGAAAAGGGACTATTTTGTTAGCAAAAAAGATAATAATTTCCAAGCTCATCTAGATTTCTCGTATAGTTCATGAATGTTATGACGACGGATGTGAATGGTTTCTCTCAGGCTAGTTTGAATAGAATAATACATTGCAAAAAGTTTATGTAAATACTTTCCAGTGACACTTTATAACAAAAACGGAACATAACAATATATAGTGGATAAGTGAAACAGAGTAACCACTTGCATTCCCCATTTATCAGTTACATCCTCTCATTATCATTATCCAAATTTGTTTTACATCTAATGCTCCACCAGAAATATGCATCCCAAAGATAAGTATACGTTGTTACCGTCACGAAGAATTCACATTATCACTTATAGGAACAAGAAACCAAACAAATGTGCAAGAAAGATAAAGCACCTCAAAATCTATGATCTCTGACACTAGATGTCGTTCAAACTTCAGCGCAAGCTCCCGCAACTCGTATACTTTCATTTGTGGTGGGTATATACCTGACATTCAAAATTGAACTTTATAACCACTAAAACCCCATAATAATATAACAGGTCTGAGAGCTGTGCCCCAAACTCATTCTCAAATTAGCTTATAACCTTTTTGTTTCTTCGACTACTACAGTACTACCTCTGTTGTAAGGCCTTTTGGCATTTTCACATAAATTAAGGAAGATGAAAATATGGGTATTATTCTACCATACACTTAACTATTACACGAACATAACAGAAAATGCTATAATTATATTTATGGTAGAGGGTAACTTTAGAAAAATAATCCTTAATCCTACAAAAGGCTAAATATTTCAGAAAGAGATAGGAGTGCCAAAGGCCCTATATTGTGAAACGGAGGAAGTAGCATGTACCTGAAGCAATGAGGTATTCGCCATCCGGAGTAGCCTTAATTCTACTGGTAGCAGTTTCAAACCTCAAGTCCTGGACCAACTCCACCCTTTGCATATAATCTGCTCCATTGATATTTGGTTAAAACAAAGATCATTAGTAAAGTAATAATCAAGAATGGATGAGGTCTACAGTTTGCAAGCTAGAATATATCCAAAAAGACGATTTGTTTTTTGAGAAAACAAAAGGCAATCAAATTATATTCTCAACAATGCCAAATCTCCATTTATATTGGAAAAACACTCAATTAATTCTACAGAATCCCCACTAGGCAGATTTCTAGTATTATAAAATCTAAGACAAATTTTACAGCAAATGAAGTAGCTTTGAAAACAAGAAATTCATGCCACATAGAAGAACCCATAGCAAGTTCTCAGCACATGCTAAAATTTACTAAACAAAAATCTCAGTGAAAAAGAAAATATAGTGAAGGAAAAAAGAGTCAACGTTCTTTTATGTAATATTACTCCCCTTAGGAGAAAATCTCTTAAAATTTATATACCAACACATTCATGTTTACAACTTCTCAAATGGTTTTGTCAGGTAACGTATACGTATTAGTGAATAAATCCTTCAAACATGATCGCACACGTTGCACATCTATATCACCACTCTTTATAGAGTTCATGAGTAATTTTTTTTAGGTGATACATGCTTTGTCATATTTCCTTTGATATATCATCTCTTTAACTGAACTATACAAACTGCATTGTTCTCTCATAGGGGACTTAGATTTGACTCATCAAAACCCCGAGCTCTGGGGCAGTTGGTTGGAGCCGTTACATGCTTCATGGTTGACGAGTGTTCGATTTTCTCGAGGAACGAATCTAATGAGGATTTTCCGCTGTGGTAGGGCTTCTTATTAAAGAGCAGTGTGAGTCAGGCCCTCCCTCGCTAGCGGTCATGCTACGGGCCAACCGCATATCGAATCCAAATTAATCACCATGTTAGCGGTGGACATCGGGTGCCCCTCGGGTAAACAAAAAGAATTGACTTATCAGAAAATAATTAACAACTTTCTTGAATAAAATTCATCATAGATCTCAACCGGCCTCCTTGGATACTTGAGGCTTGGAATTATTCCAAAGCCCATTTAACATTCCTAGAAAATACTTGAATTCGCACTAGTATTTAGAAGGCCAAAAAAGAAAGGAAAAAAGTGACCCAAAAAGAAGCCCGTGTGATCTGGTCCGTGTGAAATGACAATGGGCTTGCAGGCTGAACGTAAATTTTATTGAAAGTCCGAATCATGTTAAAGTTTGTGATGTTCTTTATGTAACTATTTCTATTATTGTTCTTCTTCTTCGTTAAACTCCGTTCATAAATAATTGATAATAATTGATACATTTTTATTTATATTTCAAATTATTTGACACATTTTAAAATTTAATGAATATTTGTCATGTTTTACTTAATATTTTAGTGTTTTTAACAATTCCACAATTACTCATACACATCAAACTATATTTTAATTATGTGTAATTTGAACTTTTTTCTTCGTAATTATTGATTTTTAATCATTTTTTCTTGTAAATGTGAAATTATCAATTATTTAGTAAAAAAATACGGAGTATATTATTATTTGTGTGCGTGTTTTCACTGGCCAACATTTTCTTGAACTGCATTCAACAAATCCCCAGTTTTTCTTTCATTGTAAATTTAATGCCAAAGATTCTCATTTTGCCACTCAAGAACAAACAATAAAGTTTTACTATATTAAAGAAAGAAATTCACACATCAAAATCAATCTAAACCCACATTTCTTTTTTTTTTTTTGTTTGGAGATGGGTGCCAAAGTTGACTAGTGACAGTGGGGGTAGTTGGAGAAGACAGTAGTGAAGTTTGTGAAGACTAAGGTGGCTGCGATAACGCGACAACAATGACTACTGTTGATTGATTCTTCACGTGCATTTTGAAAACTCAATCCCAAGTTCGGACATCTTTTACTACTCCCTCCATTCTTAAATAATATCTCCGTCCCAAATTATTTATAACGTTTTAATTTTTGAGATATTTTAAATTACTTGATATATTTTAAAAATTAATACATATTTATTGTTAATTTTCTAGTTATACTTTTTATTTATTACTCAACTAACCAATAATAATAACTCTTTAGTTATTAAATAAGGTCATTTTGGACTTTTTTTTAATATGCGTAAAAGTGTAAATATTACAAATAATTTGAGCTGGAGGTAGTAATAAGGTTAATATTTAACTGCTTCACATAAATTAAAAAAAAATTAAAACAACAAAAAATTAAAACTAAATGAATAATATATCCTCATTAAATACACCTTGAAAATTAAAATTGTGATTATAAAAAAAGTAAGAAGAGGGTAAAAATAGTAAAAGTTCATTAAATTTTTATTGAAAGTTCAAATATTAATATTATTTTAGGACAAAATTGAAATCCCAAATATTAACATTACGTGGGAATGGAGGGTGTAGTGAAATTTATTGAAATTTGCCATTCCTCTCACTTCCGCATTAAATATGTCTTAAATTTCAAGAAAACATAAGTTAAAATATAAATTACACAGTCTTCCACCAACAAAATAACAAAATAAAATTGAATTTACAGTCTATTTTTTTTTCTTCTTTGCATCAAACAAGGATAAGGTACCAAGTGGGAGTTATTTCAAAAAAACAAAAGGTACCAAGTGGGAAGTAGGTGTTAAAACATTATTGAAAGTTGAAACTATAAAAGAACAACTAAATTTAAAAATAAAAATGTCATTAAATCATTTGTTTAATTTTATGTTTCTTTTCCTTTTTCCTCGAACACCATAAGATTTGCCAAATCCAATGCCAACTAGACCAGGATTTATTCTATAGAACTATAATCAATGCTTTAAAATAGCAATATTTATCAGGTTATTAATAACACTATCTAGCAGAAAAGAAAGGAAAATAGAATAATAACAATATGTGACTTTCAAATTTCTTTCAAATTTCAAGTGTCATAGTTGCTGTGACAATGTTTTTTTGAATGTCATTAATAAATATTATGAACTACATGAGGGAATTGAAATTTCAATGGATCCCTTACCCTTTAAAATCAGGCATAGCCTTAAAAAAATCTCAACTAACCAATGAACAAGAACATTATAAGACCCGCGGTCATAGAAAAAAGTAGAGAATAAGTGCCCTATATTACAAATTCTATGACCGTATAATCAGACACTACTACCAAAACACAATAGCAAAACCGAGGTCATGCACAAATCTGAGGCCCACAATTTTATGAATTCTTGTCTGCAAACTTTCATAACATGTAAAATCAGGAGGGGAGATCAGCTGAAAATCGCATAGAGTAGTTGACCAGCGACCACACCCTCATGATCCTCCATACGAAACCATATTGTAAAAAAACTCTATCTAGAGGGATGCTTCTCAAAATTTGATATGGTCGACCCTATTGATTGCTAACATAAAAACTTGAATTAAACCTAATCTAAAACATGAATTAAAGCCTAGTACTACAATGAAATTAATCATGAAGTTTGCAAACACATTTATTACGAAGAAGAAAACACTATCAGAAAAGTGAGCCATTTTGAGGCATACTAAGTTTTCAATTGTCTAGGAGTTATTAAGTACCGAACATGAAAAAAAAAAGTACCGAACATGGCGAAGCCGACATGCGACCTCCACCTTATCATGATTAACGATAGATGCCATCGTATGAAAGGAAAAAAAATTCAAAATCTAGTGCTACAGGGCTCTTATAGATTAAGCTTGTATGTAAAGACCATAGGGGAATTGGGCTCTGTCCAGAGACAAGGCCAACAGAAAATTCAACTTTAAGTCTAGCCAAATTTATTTCTACATCCAGCCTAGTATAGGCAACAAATTGGGCTTTGTATAGCCCAGTCCATTTCGCCGGCCTAGTAGGCTTCCCTGACCCAAACTGACTCGTCGACCCAGCTGCAATGCATGGGCCAACATGATTTTGTTCCCCAGCCTTAGGAGAACCCATATTATTTTTTTGGAAAGCCCCATAAACCCTTGCCCTCACCCTTCGTCCACTTGCGCCGCCTCCAGCATGTGGCAGATACGGCCAACCCGCCTACCCACCACCCTGTCCCATCCAACTGCTCCAAAAGTCTTGCCTATCCTAGTTGCTCTGGACCGATCGTGGGTCTAAAACCCAACTCAGTTCCGCCAGAGAAGACCCTTGCCAACGCCCCTGCGACGAAACCCAGCCAACACCGGCCACATTGCTCGCCTCTGGCGGAGCTCCCTCCTTCCTTCTAGCCACTCTCTTCCATAACCCCAACCTTAACCATCGACTTCCATTGACTTGAAGAAACTTCGAATAAAACATACTCTCATGTGCTATCAATCCGACACCGCAACTAGCTTGGCGGTCGGATTGCAATATCATCTTCTCCTCTATCCAGAAACAAGTTCTAACAGATACGCAAGAATCTAAAATCATACCAATTAAAGGCATCATGGGATGAGAAGCGCGCCCGAT
>JAOWBF010000001.1:9650710-9663380 GCA_028566175.1 Vinca major
TTACAGTTGAAACCTCTACCATCTCTGAATTAGGTTTAATTTCAACAAAATCCCACCTTTCCAATACCGAATTTCCTAATAAAGATTATTCATTCATTCCTTTTGCATGCTTCCACTGAAGTTTCTTTCTTTCAATTTTCCATTCAGAACGAGCTTCACATGCCAGTGTGTGCAGAAACAAAATATATATAGAAAGAAAAACTTACATTATCAGTTGAGTCGATAGAAAGAGAGGCGACAAGTGATCGGTGAGACAAAGAAGAAGAAGAGGAAGAAGCTGAGGCTGCCATTTGTGCGTTCTTTTGTTCGTCTGCTTCAATATCCTATGGCCAAATAAAGAAAGTAGTTGAATTCAACTAGGCACACTGCTCCTACTTGAGGTTTTCCATTTTCAATTTTTTTATTAATATATTACTCCCTCCTCCTCAAGTTAAATATACTTTCTCTACTTATTTTTTCTTTAAAAGATAAGATACAATATGTTTTTTAGCCATACAAGATTTAAATCAGAACGAGATTCAAGGTTGAGTAGTTGCAATCGCTAAACACGCATCAGATAGATTTACCATTTCGTTTGTGCTCGGGTCCCAATATGAATGTTCATTCTCTTAAATCGAATATATTTTCTCCTAAATTCGCATAATCAGCAACATATATTTAAATACTATAAGCTCAACTAATATATGAGTATTTTATATTCAAGAACATAATGGTAATTTACTTATAATCAAATTATATTTTTTAATTAATGCTTGTGTAAGTCAAATATAAAAATTAAATTTGAAACGGAATGAGTAGTATTTTTTTTTTTAAAAAAAATGCGTTTTGGGAATACTAATACATTCTTAAGTTGTGCATAATAATTTCCTTTGAAAAAAATACACATAACGATTTCCTTTAAAAATAATTGTACACAATGATTTAGTCGTTGTACATGTCTTAATACTCCCTCAATTCTCATTTAATTGTCTTTTATTAATTGTCAACAATTTATTCTAATTATATTCTCGACATTTTTTTAATTTGCAAATCCTATCATCCTTATTTTTTTCTTTCTTTTCTTATGTTATAGTCTATAGAAGTGAGAGAGGGGTAATATTGAAATTTTCAGTAAAAATGACTAATTTTTTAATTTTTTAAAATTGTCTAAAAATCTTTTATTTAGGAATGGAGGGTGTACTAAATTAGCAAAAAAAACATAGTCTTAATACTTTTTTTTGGTTTTTCCTTTTTTGTAGTATGAATGGGGGAGCTCTTTCATGGCCAGATACAGAGCCCTCCGGTTGATAAGGGAACCAAAATTGGCGTTATTAGCTCTAGATTTTAAACATAGTCATCCTGAAATAACATAATTTTTTTTTAATTATAAGTCGAATTTCTCTTTACAAACAATTCAAAGTTGCGAAACTGTAAGACGAAAATGTCTAAACCAAAATAGTCATTTATAATTCCTGAGATACTTCTTCAAGCATGAATATGTTCATGTACAAAACCAATGCACACAAATGAAAACAGTGAGGAAAGTAGGGCAGTTCATGAGGATAGAACTTGCCATCAGACACAAAACAAACATCAATAACTTCATTCTTCATTCTTACTTCTGACTCTGCCTAAGAATGATACCAGGAGCCGAGCCGGATAATTTTCCTTCCTCCATCTACCTGCAGAATTTATAAATGTTGTTAGGTACTACCTTCGTTCCATAATATAAGTCGTTTAGGGCATGCAGCGAAAATTAATAAAGTAAATGATTACACACGAATAACAAAACCACTTAGGTACAACCAAATTTGACAAAACTGCACACTTTTATTTACTGCATTAAGAGCAACAAGGATAAATACCTTCTCTTCGACCTGGTATTTCTTCTTGTCGACGTATGGTTATCAGTATTTTGATTCTTTGTGCTGCTTTTCTTGATCCTGGATTTAGTGCCACCTGCATTAGTGCTCTTACCACGTCTTACATTGACCAAAGGGGATTGAATTTCGTCCTTGTCCAAGTCCTCCTCCTCTGTTACCTCACTGGAAAGATGAGAGTTTGATCTTGACTCGACATTTTTGGACCTTGAACGGGAAGGTTGAGTCACTCTTTCAGTCAAAGATTCTGAGTCTTCATTATCTGTTCCGTCTTCAGAAAATAGCAGCCAGGAAACATATTTGAAATCAGAAATCAAAAGCATGAACATTAATTAAATAACATAAAGGCAATGACACATTCCCTTCTTCAGCAAACATGAATACCTCTTGCTATATTGAAGAGTAACAATTGGCATTCAACACTTTTGAACAGAATCAAATTACCAGGAGGAAAGAAAAAATACAGAAAGTTGCTATTTTCTCTAATTTCAATATCAAATTCAAGCTAAATGTCTCTAAATCATGTCCCAAAAATACTCTTGTACAGAGTTCTATATATTCAATCCTCATCTGCTGAATCTATTATATTAAATCAGATATTGACTTTGTGCCTTATGTGAACTGGCATTGATGAGTTACTAAGGTAGAGGTACCTTTTACTTGATCATTAAGTCCGATATTTACCAAGCTAAAAGCAAGTGAAGAATCAAACTCAGAACCAGAGAGGCCTGATTAGGTATATCTACCTATCCATGAAACTAACTGGCTACTGCTACCTCTAACATCATCAGAACAATCACACCAGACTTCTGAAAAATTCAGATAGCAAAAGAGATACATGTATAACAGAAGGAAGTTGCATCTTAAGTCGAAATGCTTACCTTCAGCAATTTCGGACTCCCCACTTTCATCTGCCCTGTTAACTACTAAACAATTCCCCAAGGTTTCTAGTCTCTCTTTGTGGGCTTCGGCATTTTTTGCAGTGAGTTCTTGATCCTTCTTTTCAGCATGCAACTTGTTAATCTTTTCCTCAAACTCCTCAATGCATGATTTTAGTTCTGGTTTGGCAAACTTCTTCCCCTGGATGAAAATGAAGGTAAAAGAAATATATTGTTAAGTGCGCAAAAGATTTATTTGTCCGAGGGTGACAAAAGATAAATAGAAAGAAAAAAAAATGACGGTGCTGTTGTGAAGTTCAAGGTGCAAAAATTATTTGTACTACCTTGTTGATTAAATTTCTAAAATGATCCATCACAGAGTCCTTGGCTAAAATATGCTCGTACATCTTAAATGAATCGATCAGCTTTCTCATGCTCTTCTCAGTAAATGCCAGCTGGGAGAGGCAGTAAGAGATGTATTCCCATTGCTTCAGTTCTGTAACAGATCTCCCATGTCATTATATTACTATGGGAACACAAATGAAACTACAAAATGAAATAAACAGACCACCTTTATTGAAATTCTCTTGCAATTACAAAATGCATGATACCTGTAACTCCACTAAATCTGTGGCAAAGTTTCTCAACGAGAGATTCCATTTGCTTGTCCTAAAGAGAATTTAAGGAGATGTGTCAAATAGATTCAAAACCAATCCTGCTCCTAGGAGTCCAGGACCATGCTAATTTTGAGCAAAGAATAAAGATACCTTCTTAATGGAACCAATCAAAAACTGCATGATGTTGCAGAAAGATTCTCCTGCCAAGTTCTGGCTGGACAATTTACCAAGGATATCAGGAAGTAGATTATATATTGGATTTGTCCCTGCAACAAAAACCAAATGTTTGACTTCCTGCTTATTCAAAGGACATAGAAAACTGCAAACATACAAAAAGGCCCTCGTGGATAGTCAGAAAGTTACCTTTCTTAGATAGCTCATGAAAGAAAAGTTTGGCAAGACTTGATATCCTTTCATCTTTATCTTCAAGGCAGATGGCCATTTCATTTATATAACCTTTCACCTACCAAGTAACGGTCGAATCAAGGGTCTAGAAGCAAAGATTGATAAAAAATTTAAGAATGTAGAGTAATTTTCATCAGATCTCAAACCTTCATCATGTCATTCAAAATAAGATGAGAAAGAACCAATACTGCATTCTTCCTGACAGAGAGTGATGGATCTCTTAGACGCGCATACATGTTCTCAGTCCAGGGTTCTAATAGATTAGGGAAGCGTACAGCCAAGTCTCCCAGCGCAATAGTGCAATTTGAGCGGACAACTTCTGAGGGTGCACTCTCCACGACAGTGAAGAGAAGCTGGAGATTTGCTTCACTGGGAAACCAAATAACTGAAAATTTATATCCTCTTTCCTTCATGTAAATCCAAAGATGCAAGTGCTAAAACATGAAGTAAAGATTACCAGAAGTCAGCATCGATTATCATAAATCGACATAGAGCGAGCATCCCAGAAGCCTGCAGTTGAGGATACTACAAACGATAAAGAACCCATGTCAGTTTGATGGACAAATTTTGGGTTCTGAAATTTGAAAAGTAACAAAATATAAACAGAAAATAGAAATCATAAAAACAAACCTAAATGTTTGCACCATCAAATTGACTTGAAACAAATTGAAATGCCTCTGATAGCAGTAACTAGGCATATTAATCCCAGGTGGAAAGTCATTCTTAATTTCGTTTTGAATAACAACAACAACAACAATAGCATAACCCATTAATTCCCCAATAATTGGGGGTATGGGCGGGGAATAACAAGAAAAGTTATTTTTCTATTTATAGTATCTCATGACTACTTGGACATTTTTGTGCATAAGGCAAACAAATACATAAACCTATTACCTTTGTGAACAAGGTTATTCAAAATCCTTAAGTTCAGACTAGAAGTATAGTTTATGCATTCACTGGCAAAACATCATAAGTGCATCTTTCAGCTAAGCAGTGCAGTTCAGGGTTATACAGGCAGATCATCGGGGAAATGAAAAATCGGATACACTTATGCATAGTTTTGACCATGTAATTAAATAAAGCAATCTGTTTTGCTGAATTATGAAATGAAGGTAATCACCTTTTGCATTAAACTAATATTTCTGCATAGTTTCGACAGGAATGATGCACATTGTCCAATCAATTTCTTTTCACCAGAGCCACCAGAAACAATCTCTTTCTCTGCTTTATCAGCAAGCGTATCAAGAAATGCATCATCAGATTCTGCCATACCTAACTCGGCATTGATACTGTTATCCTAAGGATATCGAAGAATTTTCTGTATTAGAGCAGCAGTTCCAATTGCCATCACTGAAACCCAACTAAAAAATGAAATAAACAATAAAAAATCATCAATGCTCTCACATTTTGAGCTTCAGCATCTGAACTTGGAACTTGCGAATTTTGACCATCAGCAGCCATTTTGTCTCGCTTTGCTCTCTCTTTCTGAATCTTCCGCACACAAGATTCTATGTAAAGTAATTGATTCATGGCGACATGACTTGCAACAAACAGAAATCTAGCAAGTTTCGTCACTTGAACCGTGGTAGGGAAATTGGAGCTGACACTGTCAATATTAATTTGCAATTCATCTCCTCCGCAGCGGTCAAATACAGAATTGAGAGATTTCTTAACCAGCTCAGCAGCAATTATTTCAGGAGTTGGATGAACTGCATAGATAGCAGCTACTGCTCCATCAGCAGCAGCATACCATATTTGTTCCGGAAGTGAAAATCCAGTAACTAAACTATCTAAAATACTGAATACCCGACTACCATTGGTAAACAGCAATTTTTTCTTGTCTTCTTCAGACAACCTCTGAAGGGCAGTACATGCTGTCCTAGCAAGCAAAGGTTCTAGTTTCGCCCATCGACCAAACCCTATATCAATAATGTTCTGTAAGTGAGAGCTGAGGATTCCAGGAGACGTTTTTGCTGCCATACACAAGATGGATAAAGCACCACGACTTTGCTCAGCAGTGGTCCCATTGATGTTGAAGCAGAAGAAATCCCATAGTGCAGATAACTGCACAAACAAATGCGACAATTTAACAGAAAAACAGAGTAAAATGAGAAATTCCAAATAAGATCATCTGATCCAGAATGCCATGAGAGTCTAGTCTTCAAGTCATGCAAAGATCAGGTTAGAAGCTAGAAACAAAAGGAAAACTGAGAGATCAAAACCTTGACCAAATTATCCTTGATGAGGTCCTTGCACATTTCTCTGTTGAAAAGTGTCTAAATGATATATAAATATAGATTCCTCCATATTAGGAGTTTGTTAACATTAAGAGCAACTTCTTTGTTGATATTTATAACCAATATGGAGACTAAATGCATCACCAAGTCATGAAACATTAACGTGTATGATTAGCTTTGATGATATAACTATGAAACTGGTGTTTGCAATTCACCACTTTCTTATGGACAATTTCCAGAAGATATAACCAAATAAGGCAGACAATTTAGCTGTGAAAGATCTTAAAGCTATCAACCCCTCAGGGTACTTCAGAAACTTCAAACTATGCTTCTGAAAATGGCATGCATTAAATTGTATTTAGATCCTTATTGCGTCACTTTGTGCAAGTTACATTGACGGAAAAAGGCAAAGAGTGCTCAGAACAAACATCAATAGAAAAGTTTAGGCCTTATGAAGCCACAGTACGCAAGAAACGTGATTAATTCAAACCGGCGCCAGTAGATTCAAGTGAGATTGCTATTTTCTAGCCGATCATATTTTTGACTTTTCGGGATCGGTTCTAGTTTTGCCAGTCATATGAAAAGAATATTACTTAATACAGAAGTATCCCATTAGTTCTACATCTAAATAACAAATGGTTATGCAACAAAAGGGCAATATCTGAATTGGAGTCCAAGAACACAATCACAATGATGTTTGATGTAGTATATAATCACAATCCTTATGCCATATCCAAGAACAAGAATTTTGGTCCCGAGTAAAGTAGTGAATTTGCTATACGTATTAGCAAATGAATGTGACGAAGAAAGAATACCATGCTGGCAGTTACATCTCCTTTGGAAACTAAGGCCCCAATAATGAACTCTAGTGCCGCAAGATCTCCAATATTTGAATCTATGGCAAGACTGAGAAGATTCTTTGCAGTTTCAACCGGGTGTTTCCTTAGATAAATAGTGATAAAAGCACTTTCAACAGCCTCATATATTGACTTGTCCTGGGAAAAACCCTGTAAAAATAGGTTGACATTATAGTCAAACATTGATGAATCAAATCTATGAACTACACAAAAGGAAAATGTTTATTAATTCCTAACATAGAAGATGATAAAGCATTACCAGAGGCAACATCTTCCGAAGGCATTCTTCTGAACCATCAATCTGGAATTGCCTGCATCTCATTAGCAATAGGATTGTATTTTCCACATCAGTGGCAGAAGATGAGGCCATTAACTGCACGAGGATGGGCATAGTGGCGGATACACACTTGGAAAATCTCAAGCCTGCCTCTAGTGATGCAACTAAGGTCCTGGTCTGCTCCACATTGCCAATATCTGGCACAGAATTATCCTTCTGACTAATTTCGTCTTCTGCTTCAGGCAAACAGCTGTCAGGCAAACTGTTATCCTGATCCTCAAGCATCTTTGCTACGCTTTCATCATGAACCTCAGCATCAGCATTTGATATCTCGCTATCAGAAGATAACCTATCCAAAACACTCTCTGATGTAGACTTGGGTTCAAGCTCATTTAATCTCTTCTTATATTGCTCCAAGGTTGCTTCAAAAGAATTTGCTCTTAGCTGTGGTCCAAAAGGGTTGTGTTGCAACATGGTGATGAGCAAATTAAGAGCAGATTTTCTGACAATTGCACTCTTATCCTCCAATCTACCAGCAGCTACAGCTGCAACCTCATTCCACAAACCAACTGAAACAGAGTGGTCTTCACATAATTCTGCCCAAACCTGAAGTACACGACTTCTCGTATAGGCTGAGACATCTCTACAGCGTTCTAACAATATTTCTAACATGGCCTGCTTAGTGCGAAGCCGAATTGATTTTGAACTCACTTCTCCTTCAGCATCATTAAAAGCCTTTGCAACCAGCTTTCCTAACACGCCAACAAGAGCATTTCTTATTTTGTAGGAATCTCCACCAAAATGCGGTACCAACAACCCAATATTTGTAGAAATTAACTTTGGCATTTGATCAGCTATCTCGACAAGAAAGCGCCCAATGTTTTCAGCCCCAGCAGTGTCCTTCACATAGTCCTTGGGATTTGTTCTTCCGATCTCCCTAATGAGGGAGGTAGCAAGGCTTCCATCAGAATATTTCTTCTCAGCCCCAGCAACCGCATTAGCTAAGTGTGTAACAACAAAATCATATTTGTGAATTAAGTGCAAGATTGAGGCACATGATTGAGCAAGGTAATGGTACTTCGTTGCACATGTTCCAATTATTCGACATAAAGCATCCTTAGTGTCCGAGTCTTTCAGAAGAGCAGCATTCTCAAACATTAAGAAAGCATATCTACAAAAACACATGAACCAGCAAACTAAATTATCTTTAGTATCAAAGCAAAACAAACATATACTAAAAATTTAACTTCGTCCAGAGTTTTTTCAGCTTACTTTACAATGAAAGACAGGTAATTCTCGTCAGGGTCTGATGACCCAAAGAGAAATGGAAGGTTGATATCTAATGAGTTAGCAATCAAAGTCAATATCCTGCCCCTTTGCGGCTCCCAATTCCACAAGTGTGTAGGTAGTTTCTTCCTAGCACTAGCAGCCACCTAAACCGAACAACTTTCTTTAGTACAGTTACAAGTGAAGCGTATAACAGTATGGTCCTACGTCTACACTGTCCTGCTATTAGCAGAACTTACCATATATAGCTAGACATTTACCACAATTAAGTTTCCAAAAGCAAAGAATTATTATAGTAATGAGTAGTACACTTAGCATCTGTAGCAAAATTACTAATATAAGGTGGATAAAAAGAAGTTTGGAATTACTTTAGTGGCAGCTGAAGCTGCCCTGGCTTCTTCAATAAGTACAATTTGGACAAGGAAAAAGGTATATATCCTAAGCGCATTCCGATGTGATGCCATTCGATCTCCGAAATTCGCGTCCTCATTTTCATCTTCTTCCTCACCCTCACTGCCATTTCCACATTTCTCCCCTCGACTTAGCGAATTTCGCGAGAGCAAATCCACATTAGGAATCAAAACACTAAGATTAAACCTTAAAGTCTCCACCAAATTCAGCTTGCAAGCTGGATTTAGACTAGCAAAACCTTTAACCAACGAGTAAACTTTATCGAAAATCTCTTGCTCCTCAATGCAAAATAGCTCCTTGTCCGATAAATCGAAGGAAACACCTGTTTTATACTCAAATTATGAGAAATTTAAAAGAACAATATAGAGATTCCGCTATTTCTATCCAACAACTATTTCCGAATTTATATTCTTAGTCAAAACTTTTAATTAAAACAATTCTATCCATGAATTAACTATAGAGATGACAATTTTCACAAATTAATCAAGACAAGGACAGTTTCAGACAAAATTTACAGCCAACAACACATTTCTCGTCGGAGCTAGGGATATTTGTGTCCTTTTCAGAACAAAAAATTTCCCCAATTATTTCTCTGAATTTGAATCATACGCCTGGATCGAAAGGTTTTCTGATGTTAAAGGAAGAATTATAGAAAAATGACAAATATACCCCTAGCTCCAAAGAATTTTAGCCTGAAACCACCATCTTAACAAAAAAAAGTATACTAGAAATATATACTCAAAATTAGTTTTTAGATAGAAATAGCCGATTTCTGAAAAATATATTATCAGAATTTGAATTTCTGAGTTTGAGGGGAAAAAAGAGCAAAAGTTTTGCAGAAGTGAAAATCTAAGGGGTAGAACTGACCTTTAACGAATTCTTCGAGTTCTGCCGGGCGGAAAGAAGAGAGAGAAACGCAGTTGTGAACGGTGAGGCGAGGATTGTAATTACCACTGGATTCTGAGTCTTCTTCTTCTTCTAGAGAGTGAAGAGATTGGGGGAATTGGAAAGGTGGTGCCATTTTTGTTTGAGAGAGAGAACTTGAGTTTGAAATGAAAAACCCAGATTTGAGAGCGGGAATATGAACTTTAAATCCAAAATTTGGCAGTCGGGTCGGTATACTTTAAGCGTTTTAACCTGTGCCCTTTTTTACTTAGCACATGATGATGCAATCTATAGAAAAAAACTCATTTCATACACACAAAATTTAGCCTTTCTCAAATGAGGAATTTTATTTTTGGTAAGTGAGTAACTTTAAAAATTATATCCAAATCAATAAAAGTTAATTTTTTTACTTACGTGTATTGTATTCCAAACGGCAACAAATTATCTATAACTGCGTACATTTTCACGCATATAGAACAAGTCATAATTTACTACCATTCAAGTCCTGTAGGGAGCTATTCTTGAAGATACCGAAATACAAATTATCTATAACTGCATGTGTAGATATTTTAGCAAAAAATGAAGTGAATATGTCACCTTCTTATATTCCTACCTTCTCCCCCTTTTTGTCAGCCAATTAGTAGCGGAATATCCACAAGACTTATTTTGTGATATCGGTTTGTAATGATACTATTAGTTGCTTTGACTCTATTTTTGCTTAATATATGGGATGTCTTTCAGTACCAAAAAAAAAACATAATGATGCAATCTTATTTTGATGTCTAATTCTACGGTAGTTATTATCCTTTTATAGGGAAGATTATGTACATTGTGGTTGAGAATTATCATTTTTTATAGCTTAGTTCTTAAATTGAATTAATTCGAACACTAAAGATAATTTGGTATATGTTGAGTAAAACTTTTAACAATATTCTAATCAAATCGAGCATTTTTTCTCTCTGCAGGAAGTGTTCCTTATTATCAATAGAGATTAGTATCCTCTCTTTTGGAGTTTGGAAAATAAAGAGTAGATTCACTTCAATTAGGTTAGCTATATTAGTAAGAATTGATGTTCTAATCCTCGATTATTTAATTGTTCAAGAGAGTAGAGTCATTATAACTCACTTCAATTTGAATTGGTAAATCAAATACTATATGCTGACACGATGAATAATTAGACATTTTAAATATTTAGATGTTGAAGTTAATTTATTCGATGAATGATAATACACCAACACATGCGAACGAAAAAAAAATAGACATCAATACATTTAGATAAACTAGGTAAACATTATTCAATCATGGAACCAACAATTATAACAATTAAGATTATATTTGCATGAAAGGTGTTCGACGAAATAACCGAGAGAGTAGTAAATCTTCAAAGTCAGTAAAGAAAGTATGTATACAGCCCCATGTTTACATGAGGGAAACCGTCACCAAGATATCTAATTTATTGAGATATTCAACTTGGGATTCTACTCAAGAACAGTTAGAGAAGTTCCCTATAAAATGGGATTCTTTTACTGTTAACCAAGTTCTCAAGACTCATCCACTTATGGAGAAGTCTTGGTTGTTTTTCGACTGGGCTTCTTACATGGTTAACGGGTTTAAGCATGACCAGTTTACTTATACTACAATGTTGGATATTTTTGGGGAAGCCGGGAGGATTTCGTCGATGAAGTATGTGTTTCAGCAAATGCTAGAGAGGGGGATAAAGATTGATGCAGTTACTTATACCTCATTTATACATTGGCTATTTAATGTTGGGGATATTGAAGGAGCTGTTGTTTTGTGGAAGGAGATGGTAGCTAAAGGTTGTTGTCCGACTGTAGTGTCTTATACTGCATACATAAAAATTTTGTTTCATCACAACCGAGTGAAGGAGGCTACTGAAGTGTACAAGGAGATGATTGATGTGGGTTGTTCACCCAATTGCTATACGTACACGGTATTGATGGATTATCTTGCTAATTCTGGTTATTCCATATCAGTTTCCAACTTTCCTCTTTGTTTGATTTATCTTTCTGTCATTCTAGGACTTCTAAAATGGGTAATTGATTAATTTATAATTAATTTCAGGGGAAGTTTAGAGAAGTTATGAAGATATTTAGCAAAATGCAGGTAGTAGAGGGAGAACCTAATAAAGCTGCATGCAATATTTTGGTTGAAAAATGCTGTAGTGCAGGTGAAATAGAAGTAATGCTGAAAGTTCTTTTGTCCTCCGTCATCCAATTTACCGAAAGACTCGTGAGACTTTGAGAACTGCTGGAGAGGAATCTCTGATTCTCAGACAAGTTAATCTTTATCTATCTGAAGAGAAATTTGACAACAATTTACACAATTTTATTATGGGCCGAGGACTTATGTTGCACTTGATGAGTAAACATAGTCATTTTTCCATTGATTGCTTGCTAGAAGGCTTGATGGATAGGGTTGTAAAGTTAGATTCTGGAGTAATTTTGACGATTATTGAAATAAACTGTTCTCGTGGCAGACAGCTTGGGGCTTTTGTTAGCTTTTGAATATAGCGTAAAACTAGGCATAGCTGTTGAGAGAACTACCTATCCTGCTTTGTTTGGTGTATATATTCGAACAAATTCATATCCAAAAGTTGTAGATATAGTTCGTGAAATGGTGAGGACAGGGATATTTCTTTGGAACATACCAAAGCGCTCTTCTTGTTTATCGACTTGGCTGCACCAGAGATCTGGTTTCTGCTGTATAAATATTTAGTTTATTGCCTAATGAAGAGAATAATATTGCTACATATACTGCATTGATAACTGCTTATTTCCTTTATGGAGATCCTGACAAGGGGTTGGAAACATTTCAAACCATGAAAAAAAAAATGAATAAATGTTGTTCTGGGGACATACTCCATACTCCCAAGTGGTTTTGAAAAAACTGGCAGACCACGTGAATGGGAAATTTACAAGAAATAGAAGAAAAATCTG
>JAOWBF010000001.1:9713790-9725175 GCA_028566175.1 Vinca major
GGGTCTGGGAAGGATGTACGCAGTCTTACCTTTTTTCTTTTTTTTTTTATTATTATAAAGAGTCTGTTTCCGGGAGTTTATTTATATATCTAGTAAAAAACAAATTATGCAAAACATTTTTAGCCACGGACGATTTTCGTGATGACAAATTAACAAAAAAAAAACATGGTGGTTTCGAGCTATAATTGCATCCAACAGCAACGGATTTTCCTTTATAAAAGGGGAGGGGATGGAGTGAATGGAGAAAAAAATGCCCCTGGTCCCGTGAAAAATGGGTTCTTGGCTGCAAATTTTGTCCGAAACCACCGTGTTTAAATCAACTTGTCAAAATTGTGATATCGAACATAGTTTATGGGTACAAGTGTTCTATATAAAAGGTTTGGCTAGAAATAGAAGTCTGAAAATAATTTTTGGGGTAGAAATAGCAGATTTCTCTTTCTTTGAATATGAAGGTGTTAATACTGTGATATAGATTGCAAAATCAATTGTCTAATTTTTTATTTTTTTATGAACTGAATTAAAGCATTTTGGATAGTTGGGATGAATACAGGTAGCAAAAGCTTTCTATTGATGGTTTACTTTTGTATAAGATTGTGTAGTTCCTTTTGAATCTATTTTTCGGTACTTAATTTTTTTTTTTTTTTATCTTTTCATCTCTCTGCAGATTTGTTACTTTGATCACATTTCTTACTTGGATTTAAACTTGATTGTTATCCATTTTTAGAAGTTAATTATTCGGGACTGATTGTTTTTGTTTATTTATTTGATATGTAGCTGTTGTGGTGAGCGGAGAAAGGCTGAAAAGGTATGTGCTCCATACAATTTCCACACAGATGCCAGAAGGGCCGTATTGCATTGTTTACATTCATAGCACAGTACAGAAAGAGGATAATTCTCCTGGTCTTACAATCTTGAGGTGGATCTATGAAGAACTACCCTCTGATTTCAAGGAGAGGCTTCAAGTCGTGTACTTCATTCATCCTGGTCTGAGATCAAGGCTTGTCTTTGCCACGCTTGGAAGGTTCTTCTTAAGCGGAGGGTAAGTAATTCTATGATATTTATAACTAGCTTTGATGAAGACCCTTACTATACTATTCATGCACAACCGAGTTATAGAAAATTTCAAAAATCTGTTGGAATTTGGAAAATGTCTGTTTCATTTTTTCAAAAGCCATTTCATGGATTAATGAGATAATTCACAATTGAGGGAATTAGTTTCATAGTCACGCAAACCCCGTTGGAATATAAACAGGACTTGCCCCTCTGAAATAACTTTGGCACTTGGAAGTTTGCTGATAACATTTGATTTTGGATGGTCAAAAGTAGAAAGTCTAGTACTCCTAATTGTTGATAATGTATTCTGATGCACACCTTTGTAGTGCCTTTGCTTGAAATTTGAATGTGACTGTTGATTGTTATTCTTAATTTCTGTTCTAATCACCTAATGTGTGTTGTCCTGCAACTAAGATATTCTGTGTTCTCTAGAAGACTCTCAAATGAATATTTAGTTTAGATTGTGAGCAACTATATTTCCTTGGTTGCCTCTCACTGAGTTTGTTTCCTCCTCTAATTGTAGATTGTATTGGAAAATCAAGTATGTTAGCCGCTTGCAGTACCTGTGGGATGATATAAAGAAAGGAGAGTTTGAGATTCCTGAATTTGTTGAAGAACACGATAAAGTTCTGGAGCATAGGCCATTGACTGATTATGGAATCGAACCAGATCCTCACCATTTAACTGAGGTTCCTAACATGGCTTATTCATTTGGAAGATATGAGGCTGGCTGGGCTGCAAGAGAATACACATCCTAATATGGTTTTCCATCTTACTTAAAATTTTGCATGTACAGTATCAGTAATGTTGTTTGCCTGGCATAAAAGTTTGATAGGTTTTTGTTTCAAAAACTCCGATCTGTAATTTCCGTCCTGCAACTTTTCAGACGATGTCTGCGTTTTTTTCCTTCTCATTAGCCCCCTGTTCTCTCTCGAGTGTGTAAACATTTATTTTCTACCGACTCATCTGTAGCTCTCGATGGGTTGAGTTTGTGGGGTCTATTTATGATGTGGTACTTTTCCTCCTTTGTGCTCCCTACGTCCAACTTCTGGCGTGGGATTTCTGATTTTTAATCTCATCTATCGAGAGAAGATTATTGTAATATCATGTGAATTTAAAGATGTTTTATTGTAGAGAATCCTTCTATAATAAATTTCAGTATGCATACTTTGACGAAAGTAGCAATTCATGGTGTCTAGATAAGCATGCTCCTTTTTTTTCCCGTTTGCCAAGTAAATAAGCATACTTCTCTTCTCCTTGTGTAACCCTAAAAACTCTGCGACGGTCAACTGTCGAATCTGTGTTGACTGGATCCCATAAGTATTTCATACTCGTATTGTGTCGACACGGGTACAGTAGACATAAACGCTGTGTTGACTGGATCCCATAAGTATTTCATACTCGTATTGTGTCGACACGGGTACAGTAGACATAAACGAAGGGTACAGGTAACAGCTCTTGATCTATTGCCTTTAGTGCTATAGAAAGGTTCACGAACAACAATTGATTAAGGTTTTTGTCTGGAACAAAAAATGTTCATCTTTACTAAAATATTGTTCTCTCGTTTGTTAATCACAGAGATTAGTCTTTTAGAAAACATGAAAAGCCGTTAGAGCATGAAAGGTTCAAAGGTTCATCTACTAAAATATTGGTTTGCTCAATCTGTGTAAAAGGTTCATTCAATACTTTAATCCTTTATTTAAAAAAAGGAAGAAGCCATAGTTGATTATGTTGGATCCATCTACTATTGGTCCGAACCTTGTAAAAGTCAAAAGCTAATTTGATATATAAGGGGCAGAGTAGCATCTGGAGTTTATCTTACATCTGAAGCAAAGTAGCAGGTTGTAGTTTGCTTCTTACAGCTCAAGTATGCACCTTTGAGTTTGATTAACTTTGGTTCTGGGATATGTCTGTGCCTAAAGAACGAGACTCAGGAGCAGCCATTGAAGAGCCGAGGGATGGCTATGGCGGCTCTCCGTTGCATTCACATATGGAATTCTTCTTAAACCTTCCTTCCAGTCCCAGTCAATACTCCGATTTATGCTTATCACCTCTGTGGAACATTGAGGAGTACGCGAATCAGAGCTATTGCACAGACCCCTCTGCCATGGACTTTGTCCAATCTCTTCCCTGTAGGTTGTCCGGAATGCTTTTTTTCTTCAGTTGAATGTTCCTTTTCCTGATAAGTGGATGGTTCATGTTGTCTATCCACCCCTGAATCCTCCAATAACAGAAAGTTCTAATCTTTGAAAGTTCCTCGCTTTTCTTTGCTCGGCTTTTGCAGTTAATAGTTTGTTAGTTATCCATGTTTTGCTTCCTTTTAATTTACATTTATGCATCTACAGGTAGTTTTGAACCAAAAGAGGGCCCAGCAGACAACTATGACAAAAGACTGCCATCTTTACAACTGTGCTCACTGAAAGAGAGGATACTCCAGGCATTTGGATACTTACAAGAATCACTTAAGCAAAACTTTCTAGTTCAGGTTTGGCTACCTGTGAAGAGAGGGAACCGTCAAGTGCTCACTACCTCAGGTTCACCTTTTATTCTCAGTTATGAGTCTCATGGGCTTCATCAATATAGGATGATTTCTTTGATGTATATGTTTCCTGCTGATGATGAAAACGATGACCTTATCCTTGGGATTCCTGGTCGTGTTTTCCGAAATAAGTTACCAGAATGGACTCCAAATGTCCAATATTACTCGAGTAAAGAGTATCCACTTCTTAATCATGCACTACACTACAATATTTGTGGAAAGTTGGCTTTGCCTCTATTGGATTCCGGAAGTTGCTGTATTGGTGTTATTGAGATCATAACAACTTCGAAGAAGATCAATTATGCACCAGAGGTTGACTTACTTTCCAAAGCTCTGGAGGTCTGTTGGTCGTAGCTTTGTTGTGCTTGGTTGCTCATCTTGCTTCATTTTTTCCAGAATCTTGAACTTCATATCTGTTTAAGTTACCGAAATCTTATTACATGCTTTGGTGAAACACACCGAATTTGTTCTTTGGCTTTCTTAAACTCCTTTTATCTCGTCTTCCTACAATTTGTTGATACCCTGGCTGAGGTTCTATGACCTAAAAGTTATGATGATAATTATTTCAATCTCATAAGTTAGCGTATGTGCAGTATTGCTTATTATTGCTGCTGGACTTATCGTTATACTTAGATTAGGTTTTTGCTATCACAGGCTGTGAACCTGAGGAGCTCAGTAAATTTTTATCCTCCTTGTACACGAGTAAGTAGCAAATACCTTGCTGATTTCTGATGTCATCCAAGATTACACATTTTTAACATTTTGTAAACCACGATACTCCTGTGTGAATCAGGTTCTCAATAAAAACCAACAAATTGCATTTTCCGAAATCTTGGAGGTGCTGACTATAGTAAGCGAAACCTATACACTTCCTCTGGCTCAGACATGGATTCCTTGCAGCCACGAAGACTTCTCAACACGCCATAGGAGTTTTTCTCCTGGCAGCAGTCACAACAGAAGCTACACAAACAAGTTTTGTATGTCTGCACGTGAGTCGGCATTTTATGTTTTGGATGCTCATATGTGGGGTTTCCGGGAGGCCTGCGCGGAGCATCACTTGTTAGAGGGGCAAGGGGCAGTTGGTAGGGCATTTTCCTTCCTTAATTCGTGTTTTGACAGAGAGATAACTCAACTTAGCAAAGCCGATTATCCGTTAGCGCACTATGCACGCATGTTCGGGCTGCAAAGCTGCCTTGCAGTTCCAGTATGCAACTCCAGAACTGCTAATGACATCTACATTCTGGAGTTCTTTCTGCCTCCTCATTTAACAGACCTCAAAAGCCAAAATCAACTTTTGGCCCTTATATCGGACACATTTATTCAATCTTTGCAGAATCTTCGAATTCTGTCACCTAAAGGATTTGGGGAGGATGGCAAAGTAATCAACTTTCCTTCGGAGGAGAAACGTGTCCATGTTCCTGAACATTATGAAAGATCCCAAAATATCAGGCCATCTGAAAACAGCCATGAACATAATCAGACACTCGAAACTCTAGAGTCCACTGACATAACAGAGGCCTCGCAAACTGGAAAACAGATGTTGAAATCAAAGTCACATGAAAAACAAGAAATACTGGAAGTTGATGTTATACATTGTGACAGGAACACAGACAAGGGTCAGGGAAATGTTTCTGTTATTGTGCCTGGGAAAGAAGAAAAGTGCACCTTAGAAGTTCTTAAACAACTATATGGAAGGAGTCTTCAGGATGCTGCAGAATCCCTTGGTGGTAAGCTCCTTTTTTTTTTTTTTTTTTTTAAATCTTATTATCGAGTAGAGGGGTACAAGTGTAAACCCCAGGACATATCATTTCGAATTGGAAGTGATGTGCCGACTGCGCTAGCCTTTCTTGACTTGGTAAAGCTCGAAAGAGAAAAAGAAGTATGTGTTCAAATTTCATCAATGAAACTCAATACTTGTCTGAATTGTTTCTGATGCAGTTAGTAGATCCACATTTAAGCGCATTTGTCGAAAGCTTGGGATTGCAAGATGGCCATCTCACAAGAGAAAGAAAATTAGTGTTGCCGGAGCTCCTGGAACAGGAAATGCTGCTACTGCACAATGTGGAAGGACTGATCATCAAAGCAAAGTATCAGCACAAAACTATTAAGTTTCTGCTCCATTTTCCATTGACAATGATCAGCCTGAAGAAAAAACTATGAGAAATGCTGGAGTTGAAGCTTGGAACTTTTACTATCAAGTATTTGGACATTGAAAATGATTGGATTTTGATGGCCTGTGAAGATGATTTGCAGGACATGATAGTTGTTTCAGGGTCAAACTCTGATGCCACAATTCAAATGATTGTTCAATCCAAATAGTAGGTATTCAACAACAACAATATTATTATTATTATTATTAGAGAAAATATAACATTTCTGCTCATATATTAGCAAGCTTAGCTGTTGTAGATATTGGGGACTTGTCTCTTGTTGAATGAAATCTTATGTACTAGCAGCTTTACCTATCTTTTTTTATACAATCTTCAGTTGCCTTATAATAAAAAAAATCACAAAAGGCCATGTAACATGAAGCTTCAACAATATCCAAAATTTCATTTACCTAAAAAAATAAATATCATGGTACAAAAAAGAATAAAAAATAATGTTATGTGGACGGTTCCTTGCCTTCCTCCTCATTTTGGTGCAGTGCAGGCCGGGGAATGCAGTGAAAGTACACTTGTTTTCTTTTGCTAAATAAAAAAGAATGTACAATTGATGGTAACGAACACTTTCTGCTACTTTATGTTCGAATTTTTATTTTTATTAATGAACATATCAAACTTAATTAAACAATCAGCGCAAATATTGATCCCGTCAAAATATCACCAATAGAGGGCAAGTATAATTGCTAAAAGTCAACAGCATCCTCTAAAATTCGAACTCATTATCTCGATTTTACCAAACTATTTGAAAATAAGGTTGGAACCACTTGACCGTCAACCTTGTTGGTAGCCATCATGAACTATTATTAGACAATTGTCATAGATTAAAAGTGTCTGCAATATAACTGAATTAAATTTGTGGGGATCACATTTCTCCCATTGATTTGTCATGTCTTTCTCTTTTGGCAATTTTGCATATGGGGCCTAACCCTTCTTAAAAATTGCAGCATCTGGAGGGTCCAAAAATGGAGCCAATATGCTTTATATATGTTGGACAAAAACTACCTTATCAAAGTAGGTTCACTTCACTCTTTTTCTACACAAATTTCTAGACATAAATGTGGACCAAGCAATAAAACTATGAGCAACATGCATGTAAAAGGAATTAATGTTGAAATATACTCCCTCCATTCCCTAATATAAGACTTTCATTAAATGTTGCGAAAATTAAAAAAATTAAAATTAAAATATTTTTGTAATTAAATATCAATATTGCACTCTTTAATATGACTTGTATACCACTAATTCTATTTAAGAGAGTAATATTGATATTTTGATTACAAAAATATCTTATTTTTTTTGCTTCCTTAATTTTCATAACATGTAATAAAAGTCTTATATTTAGGAATAGAGGTAGTACTACCTCCGTCCCAAATTGTTTGCAATGTTTCACTTTTTTAGACATTTCAAATTGTTTGCACGTTTAAGAAATTAATGCATATTTATTATTAATTTTCTAATTATACCCCTAATTTATTACTCAACTAACCACTAATAGTAAATTTTTAGTCATTATTTAGGGGTAATTTAGACTTTCTCCTTCACGATTAATGTCTTCTAATGATTGTTTAAATCTGTGTAAAAGGTGAAACGTTACAAATAATTTTGGACGGAGGTAATAAAATTTTATATTTATTGTTTAAGAAAGATTCAAGTTACTATAAATTCATGAGTTAACATTTTTCATTACTAATTGGTTTTTTAGATAACATGGATATTCATGATATTAGAGTGGGCTCTTAAGCTATAGATATGTATGTTCAAGTGAGCTTTAATTGTCACCGCACACCCAAGTAGGGTGACATACCTTAAACAGTCATCAAGTGATTCAAGAAAAATATCGCAATCTTAAATTAATTATCACCTTGATGTGAGGGAGATCGTTGAATTTATCCCATCCTGAAAAATAGACCGGATACATAATGATAACTCTAAACCAGTACATTTTAGAATGCAAAGACATAACGTAAATTGAACAATGTTTTCTTGGTCTCAATATTGGAATTGAACTTCTCTTACTATTGATATTTAAGGATTGTAAAGGGGATATTGTGAATAATTTTATTATATATTTTCTTTTTTTATTAGTATTAGTATTTTTACTCAATCTCAAAGTGTGGACTTTAATATTTTCTAAATTATTGTATAACAATATTCTCTTAGTCTTGGACCGATTCATTTTAATTACTATCTTCATTCATTAATATAAAACTTTCAGAAAATGTAGTAAAATTTAAGGAAGCTAAAATTAATATGTTTTTTAATCAAAATATCAATATTATTCTCTTAAATTGAATTTATGATATACAAGTTCTATTTATAAAAATAATATTGATATTTTGACTAATAAAGTACATTACACTTTCGTTACATTTTTTAAAAGTTTTATATTAAGGAAGTATATCTTAATTTAACATTCGAACAAAGGCTTATGATAATAAAAACAAGGAATTGATTTTCTCTGTTCGAACAGATTATGGAAAAGGAAATTAATATTCTATTCCGAATACGGCCTAACAATCTCTGTCTAACAATTCCTAAGTTATATTTTTTTTAAATTAGGGTACTTAATATTTAAGATATGGGTTGAAATCAAAATGATTAGACCTAAAGAATGAATCTTAATTAACCGAAATAACCGCTTACAAATCCTTAACTGCCAAGAGCGATCTTGTCCAAATGTTTTATCCAAGTAAAATTTCCCACAAAAAAAAAAAAAGATTCCACAAGCCGCTGGCTCCAGTGCGAAACACACGTCTATCGAATTAAATTTTTTATTGTTAAAATTAATTTAAAATGGGTCCTAATTTATGACAAATGTCGTGCATGATACATGTCTTAATTTCTGAGTCCAAGACTATTGTTCTCATGCAATCCGTACAGTGATGGATCCAAAGACCCCACTAATTTTTTTTTTAAATTATATATGATATATTTACTTCATTTATATAATAAATGTATAAATGACCCTAGTGAATTGTTGTGTATATCAAATGACCCCAGTAATTTTTTTTAATT
Organism: Vinca major; assembly: GCA_028566175.1. NCBI lineage: Eukaryota > Viridiplantae > Streptophyta > Magnoliopsida > Gentianales > Apocynaceae > Vinca > Vinca major. The sequence goes on from JAOWBF010000001.1 coordinate 9,722,563, forward strand.
ATATATGATATATTTTATTCCATTTAAGTAATAAATGTATAAATGACTGCAGTCAATTGTTGTGTATATCAATTGACCCCAATAATTTTTTTTTCTGAATCCGTCACTGAATCTGCATGTGCGAATTTTTTGTTATTCTTCGGACTGGTACAATCATGCATAAGAATAAGTTGTCATGTCAAAACATTATAAATCATAAATGAATGTCAAGAAGTAAAATGGCCAAGATTGAATTTATAAAGGTAAAATTAACTGTAATAATAGATCAACTGTAAGTACAACAGACATAGCACGAATATTTACTACCACTATTTTTTTTTACATAAATTTTAATAACCACAAGCTAAACGGAGAAAAAAATAACCAAAAAAAAGAGAATTTTTTTTTTTTGGTAGGAGTTGGGGTGGAGTCAAATTTACAAAAGAACAGAAGGATCTGGAAAAGGTATAGTCTTATATTTGGTCGGTTTGTAATGTGTCCTTATGTGCCCAATTGATTTAAGAATCCCATTTTTTGAGGTAGTGAATAGAAACCCTTCTGCATTAGAATTTTATTCCCAAAAGAATATCAAACTATTTAATCTTCTCCTTCACTTTTGCTCCTAATTCCAAACTCTGCAAATTAATTACATCATATCAGAAAGGGAAAAAAAAACCCAATAATTAAGTTTATAACAATTTTCGACTTAAAGTTTTAAACAACTGAAAAACAGGATGATACATAGAAAAGTGAACGTTAAATTCCAGACTGAGAAAGGGAGAAAATGTATGTTTAGAGATGGCTGTATATATTATTTGAGACAGCAAGTTAAGGGCTTACTAGAAGATTGTAGGGCAGTTGTTGGTAATGGTATTAATGGAAAGAACACAAGTTTTGTCTTTGTTCATCCACTTCCCATAAGACCTGTCCATTTCCTCCCTACAACAGTACTCATTAATCATCAATCAATAATTAAGGGTATGAGCGGAAATTGATAGGAGTTGGACCAACAATTTGACAATAAGACATGTTCATTTCCTCCCACGAAGACAAATATTTTTTTTTATTTGTCCATGTTGTCGTCACAAACATATATTTTTTTAATATGTAAAAAGCCTATTTCATTTTGTAAACTGTAAATTATGTTTTAACAAATTTACCTGGGAGAGAATTTGAGGAATTTGGCTTTCCAGTTGAGAATAGTTATTTCCAGTTGCCAAGGCATTGTTTAATGTGTCAGAAATCATTGGCACATTTTGCAGTGGTGGTGGTGCCAAATTATCAAGCCTCTACAAGAAGATATTAAGAAAATAAAATATAAGTAGGTAAATAATTAGAAGAAAAAACATAAAAGCACATCGCAAAAATAATACCTCAAGCAGTAAAAAAAAAAAAGAAGAGAGTCTAAGTTAGTAGTTCGGTTAGTATATCGTTTACTAAACTAGAACTAGAAGGTAATGATTTGATATTTACTGAGGGTAATGTCCAGTCATAATATAAGTTGTTTAATATATATAGTAAAAATTAAGAAAGTAAAAAATAAAGTATTTATTAATCAAAATATCAATATTACTTTTTTAAATAAGACTTGCATAACATTAATTCTATTTAAGAAAGTAATATTCATATTTTAACTAACAAAATACTACCACCCTTCCTAATTAATCGATACATTTCACTTTTTTTGATGTTTCAAATTAATTGACATATTTCAAAATTTGATAAACATTTGACATGTTTCTTCCAATTTTATCCTTGGTCAGTTTTACTTAATACTTTAGTGTTTCTAACAATTTTATAATTTAGATTTTTTTTCTTTACAATTATTGACTTTTTAATCATTTTCTGGTATGTGCGAAAAGATGAAATGTATTACAGTAAGGACGGAAGTAGTACCTTATTTTTTAACTTTCTTAATATACGCTTCATGACAGACTAATTTTTTATAGAAGGGAGGGAGTGCCATTTTTTATTATTTGAACAGCATTTGCATAACAAAAAAACAACTACATTAAAATGTTGACAGAGTAATAAGGAGAAGAACATGTCCAATTTCTGCTAGGAAATATGGCAAATAAACTTGCACTAGCAGCTTTCGCTCCGGCAACGGCTCCGGCTACTCCGCCGCCGCACAAGCATGGTGGTTCTGGGCTTAACAAAATACATGTGTGGGGAGGAACAGTCATCCTTATTTCATTACTCTTTATAGTTGCCTGCTTATACTTTTGTTTCAAGAGGAAGCTTTATGCTAACTGCAAATTATTCCCCAACCAAAAAGGTTAGTCACTCACCTTTCTATCTAACCCTGCAACATTTTTATTATTTTTACAATCTACATTTTATAATATAAGTCGTTTAGAACATATAGCGAAAATTAAAGAAGCAAAAACAAGGTAATTTGTCAGTCAAAATATCAATATTGCTCTCTTAAATAGGATTAGTGATATATATAAAAGTCTTATTTAAGAGAGTAATATTGATATTTTGACTAACAAATAACTTGTATTTTATTTTCTTAATTTTCGCTACATATCCTAACGAACTTATATTATGGAATGAAGAGAGTGTGATATAAGACATATGGATGTTAATCCAAACTGGTAGATTAGATAACAGCCACAATGGGAACATCCC
>JAOWBF010000001.1:9896066-9906110 GCA_028566175.1 Vinca major
GCTACAATTAAGAAGAGGGCGGTTAGTACAATTCGATTGGCTTTGGCTCCACAAATCAAGATGACGGTGTTGAGAGAAACGTTACTAAAGACATGGTGGGAGACTCTGGAAAACAATTATTCTTCGAAGACTTTGATTAACCGATTGAAGATGAAGATGGATCTGTACTCACTTAAAATGGAAGAAAGCGGTAATTTATTGATCACGCTAATAAATTTAATGAGTTAATATCTCGACTTGAGAATGTCGGGGAAGAGATTAAGGATGAAGAACATACGTTGTTGCTATTGACTTCATTACTGAAATCATATAAATCGTTGGTGCATTCACTGTTGGCAGGAAAGAACACACTGCAATTGAATGAGGCTTCAAAAGTTTTGAAGGAGAGAACCAACAGATGATGAATGATGATTATCCTGAGGAGGATCGAATACTAGCTACAGTGAGTTCTCGAAGATGGAGGAATCGAAGCAGGAGTAGATGTGACCAAGGAATAGGGAAATCTCGACAGAGAGGTGATTGCAGCGAGGTCGAGTACTTCTATTGTGAGGAACTTAGTCATTTCCAAAGTCGTTTTCCAAATGTGGTCAATGATGGTGATGATTTATATTTGATGAGATGTTTAAATGACAATGTTGAGAATCATTCAAATTGGGTTATGGATAATGCTGCTGACTTATATATCTCCAAGAACCGAGACGCGTTTGATACTTTGCGGTGGGAGACTTTGGCTACGTCAAAGTGGGCAATAATTCGAGGTGGAGATTGAGGGCGTTGGACGTGTCCGCCTGAAACTCCACAATGATGAGGTAAAAATAATTCCTGATGTTAGATTTGTACCTGACTCGAGTGCTAACATAATTTCATTGGGTGAATTGGCATCAAAGGGTTACAAGTTTGTTGGAATTGAGAATTTCTGCAAAATGTATAGAGGCAACCGTCTGGTTATGCGAGGAAGGAAAAAAGGAGATAATTTATATCGCCTTGATGGTCATTTCTTGAAGACACAAGGAAGTAAAGCCGAAGGAAGAACAAAGAAGAAGACCGCAAAGATTGAGAAGAAAGTTAGGTTTTATGATTATGTTGTAATTTAGAATTTGAGAAAAGGGAGGATATGTTGGGTAATATTCTCAAAGTCCCACATTAGTTAGAAAAGAAAAGGGTCAAGGCAAGGGCAAATAAATAGACCCGTATAGTTTGAGTTTAATTGTACCAACCCTTTGAGTCTTGTGAGTGTAGACTTGGAGTTGTTTGCGAGAGGGTTTGTAATTTTGTTCCATCCAAAAATTACATAGTGAAAGTTTTTACCCCTCGGGGTCGTGGATGTAGGTTTGCGTTGAGAATGAAAATTTTGTGTTGTTTTTTTTTTTTTTATAATTTATTGTTTGGAGTGTTCCGCTGCCCAACAGTTTGTTCTTGAACAACCACCTACCAATGTAATGCTTTTTAGGGAAAATTTAATTCTATGACCATTATTGTGGGTCTGGTCTCACCGTCTTCTCATATAAATTGAGCGGAACCTAATTATACATGTGGACTCAGGGCCGTCTCAAAGATATCCGAGGCCCTGTGCCAAAAAAAAATTAGGGCCCTAAATTTTAGACTAAGTATATATATATATATATATATATATATATATATAAAATAAAAATTTGGGGCCTTGGATTTTAGGCTAAGTATATATATATAAATTTGGGGCCCTAGATTTTAGACTAAGTATATATATATAAAAAAAAAAAAAAAATTGGGACCCTGAATTTTAGGCTAAGTATATATATATAAAAAAAAAAATTAGGGCCCCAATAAATGTGAGGTCCGGTTCCGAATGTCACCTTGGACACCCTTGGAGCCGGGCCTAATCCTCCTATGTGAGTCCTGTCTGAAATTATGTGAGAAGAGTATGGGCCAGACCCATGCCAGACTTTCCCATACATATACAGATTCCATATTTGTTCTTCTCCCTATATAATACATATTTTCACCACCCTTTCACTTTGCCTATTCTCCACATCTTGTATTATATATATTCTTCTGCCTACACAAGAAAATCAAATCAAAAAACACAAAACTCTCTTACATCAATCATGAGTTCTGAATATGCTAGTCATGGCATCCTTGAACAAAACAAGTTGTTCCTTAGATTCCTCACACTTCTATTGATCAGTTCTACCATTAACAAAAGCAGCTTCTGCTCCAAACAAACTTCTGCTACTCCTACACTTTCTTCTCAATCAGGTCCGTCCTCCTTTCTCTCTTTTTTTTTTTTTTTTTTAAATGCATAATCGAACTATCCGAAAGATGCCACGTGCAGATAATATAGACCGGTATTTAAAAATTTCTCGTTAACGTGACTTTCAAATAATTCTTAGGACATAGGGGTGAGATTTAAACTTTCGACTTTATTTAGCAAAAAAAAAACTTTCGACTTTCGATTTTTTTATGGGAAAAATGTGATTTTCAAAATTTTGAGAGGGTGGATATCACTCCCACTCCCCTAAGCTTTGTACTTTTAATCAGACTGAATTACTGTGTGTGACGTGTTAATGGCAGTGACCAAAACCGGGGCGGGGCAGTCACTCCGATATTTTAAAAAATACTGTTAAATATAATAAATTTTATGTATAGTTCGGAATATTTGATCAAGTTTACCCCCAATATTTTGTGCGGCATACTGTTGCAGTTTTTCGCCCCAACCTAAAAGTTCTGACTTCTAGTTAAGGAGTTAACGTAACTTTTTACATAATTTTTAATATAATAGATAAATTATGTTATCGATCATTTTGATTTATTTTTAAGTTATATAAGAAGACTTGTGTACTTTCTAACCAATTGAGTTACTTTCTCGTGACAGCTTCGTCTTTAATCATCCCACCATGGTTAAACAACTTGACCCTCGAAGGAAATCTTACATCCGATCACATAGACCATGTAACAAAAGATTTTGGCAACCGATTTCATTTCCGCCCATTAGCCGTTCTAAACCCAAAATCAGTTTCCGACATAGCCTCCATTATCAAACTAGTATTCGATATGGGGAGTTCTTCGGAGATCACTGTTGCGGCTAGGGGTCACGGCCACTCCCTGGAAGGCCAAGCACAGACCCAGGGAGGAGTTGTAATAAACATGGAATCGCTTAGAGGGCCGGAAATGAAGTTCAACGTTGGGGAAGAATCGAAGGCTTATGTTGATGTATCAGGAGGTGAACTATGGATAAATATACTGCACGAGAGTCTTAAACGCGGACTGACTCCTAGATCTTGGACTGATTATCTTCATCTTACGGTTGGGGGAACTTTGTCGAATGCCGGAGTTAGCGGTCAAGCTTTTAAACATGGTCCTCAGATTAATAATGTTTATCAACTGGAGGTTGTCACAGGTATGTATAACATATGTTCTTGTCAACCTTCATACTTGTTCTTATGTTTTCCTTCTCAATTACTGTCGCATTGAGGGGTGACATAGTTATAGCTATCGCGACTCCTTAGCAACTCCCTTGTAGAAGAAAAAATGGTCGCCGAGCATTTCAGAAATGGTGGAATCAGAACGAGTGGCGGAGTAGAAAAAAATCTCTTTTATTCTGAATTATTGGATATATATTCCTAGTGTGTAAAAAAAATTGAAAATTCTTGCCCCTGCCCCTTCAATGCTCCGCCACTGATCAGAACTATTGAGCTTTCGTTTCCTTCTCTTCGTTTCTTATATTTGATATCTATCCTCCATAACAGGTAAAGGAGAGGTAGTTGCTTGTTCAGAAGAGCAGAACTCCGACCTCTTCCACGGCGTTCTGGGAGGACTAGGTCAGTTTGGTATCATAACCAGAGCGCGAATTGCACTAGAACCGGCCCCCAAATTGGTAAAGAACACAGAATATTTCGATTCCATTTCATCGTTTTTTTCAGAAAGCATTTTCTTGATCATATATGTGACTTTTGTCATCACAGGTAAAATGGATAAGGATGTTATACCTGGACTTTGCCACATTCACCAACGATCAAGAACATCTGATAACAACCCAGAATTCTTTTGATTATATAGAAGGTTTTGTTATGATAAACCGAACTGGTTTATTGAACAGATGGAGATCTTCTTTCAATCCCAAAGATCCTCTTCAGTCCAACCATTTCAAATCCGAAGGCAAAGTTCTATACTGCATAGAAGTCGCAAAATACTTCAGCCCACAAGACGTCGATCACGTAGATCAGGTCAGACATATCCATCCTAATTCAATAAATGTCACAGCAGGCACAAAAAAAAAAGGGGGCGAGGAGGGGGGGACGAATATTTCTATAGAAAATGTGACATTTTGACCTGATCTCGAGTGCAGGAAATTGATGATGTTTTATCAGAATTGGATTATGTTCGATCGACACTGTTCTTATCAGAGGTCACTTATGTGGAGTTTCTGGACAGAGTTCATGTATCTGAAATTAAACTAAGAGAACAAGGTCTGTGGGAGGTTCCTCATCCATGGATGAATCTTCTAATTCCTAGGAGCAAGATTCATGAATTTGCTGCAGAAGTATTTGGGAATATTCTCAAAGATACTAGCAATGGTCCTATCATCATCTACCCAGTAAACAAATCCAAGTATGAATTCCACTTTAAACAAGTTAATTACCAGTCTGGTTCCAGTGTAACATTCTTCTCATTATATTTTTACCATAATGTTACATAGGATCCAAAATTCAACCCAACAACTATTAGCACTGTGTTGAACCAAACTCATCCATCAGGTTGTCTGGTCTGACAGCTGAGATAATTGTTACCTCAACAGTTATCTCAAATTAGTTCAGCACGATATTGACAGCACCACCGAACCACTGATGTTTTACTGGTCTAATCTGTAGTCTATCTTGTGTTTCAGGTGGAGAAATGGTACCTCAATGGTCACACCAGAAGAGGATGTTTTCTACCTAGTGTCATTCTTGTCTTCTGCCATGCCACATTCCACAGGAACAGATGGGTTGGAACATATTCTTAGCCAAAACAAAAGGATTATAGATTTCTACAAAACAGCCAATCTGGGAATCAAACAATACTTGCCTCATTACATCACGCAGGAAGATTGGAAAACTCATTTTGGGAATAAATGGGAAATCTTCAGTCAAAGAAAATCCGCCTATGACCCATTATCAATCTTAGCTCCTGGTCACAGAATTTTCCGAAAAGCAGTTGCCTTTCAATCACAATGATCTCCAAGATCACCTCCAAGATCAATGAGTTTAGAGAACTTGGACTACTATTTATTCTTAAAAAATTATTATTATCGAGGAAAAAAAGTACAAGTGTCAAACTCGGGACCGACGATTCTGAAACGGAAGTGCTGCGCGGTCCTTCCTTGACATAGACTATTAAACACATGCGATAGCACGTTGTTAAAATTTTACAAATGTATCATAGTTCAAAAAAATTTAAATTTATTTTTCATATAATATCTGTTTATCGGTTTCCTGATAAAAGTTTCTTGCAGATTAAATTAGAAACTTGAAGTGCAAGCAACTAAAATCTAAAATTCCATCTACATCAGCAAAACATTTAACCAAAGAGTAATAAAAAGTACTAAGAGAGACAAAAACCACTTGCATACAGAAATTAGCAGTAACTAAGAAGTTACTTTTGACCTTCTTTCCAGCCAAGGCCTGGATGCTTGATCTCTTCCTGTGGTTCTTCATATCCTCGAGCATCAAGAAGAGAAGCTTCAAAGTCGGTAGAGTCGCTTGCAACAGGGAGAAAATTATTTAAATCATCTCTTGCTCCGAAGCCCCCTGCTCTCATAACGTCGTCAGCTGAAATAGAAGCCTCCATGTTTAAATCACCTGGAGCATCCATCCCTACCTCGTCTTTGACATTTGTCCCATATTTAGTGTCGACGTTAGTGGCTTGTGGATTTTCTTTTTTCTCACTTTCTTGCTGCCCTGATCCATCTTTTTTCTGAAACTCTGGTCGAACAGAATCAGAAACGTCATCTTTTCTGCACTCTTCAACACATCCTGATGCATCAGAGGTCAAGCGTTACATACTTTGAACAAGCTTGAGTTCCACAAATTTGCAAAAAAGATGCTACGTCAATCAAACAAATTCATAAATTTTCAAAACCACAATCCACGATGAAAAACTGGAGTTACGGTATAAAAATGGCCGCATAACATACGCTATGAGAGGTCAGGATAAATAAACAAATACGTAGAGCATCTTGCAGGTCATGAGAATATGAATCGTGCACTGGTGTGGCTTTGTTATATCAGATGAAAAAACTCTTCAACCTAAGTTTTTAAAGAACTAACTACATGCGGAAAAACTAGAGGTGATGTATTACCTTGCAAATTTTCGAAACAGTGGTGCTCCATGGTCAATTGGTAGTTGCAAAGTGATAGCAAGAATGCCGTCCAACTGTTCAACGCCAGCTGGTAAGGACTACTCTGAAAACCTGACTTAGCAAAAGAAAGTAATAAAATAATAGTTGAATTAAAGGGAGACTCTTGAGAATGAGGAGCACGTAGCTACAATTGAGAACATAACAGAAGTTCCCGAAGAATATACCATAAATTTTGAGAGAGAGGAAAAAACTAGAACAAAAAGCAAACTCAATATTTTCAGAGATCATGAAGTAGGCATTTATTCTTTCAATGAATATCATGATCTAGAAGGAAATTCTAATGGAGTACTAGGGTAGAATTTTGAAATATTATCTTAACAAAGAAGAAATTTTAATGGCGTACTTGGGGCGAACTATCAATACAATTTCTGATCATATTATTACCACTTTCCTTTATGCTCTCAATATGTTGCAGATTGATTATCAAATTATTCAGAATGGTACCGTAAGGAGGCAGCCCGGAATCAGAGCTCTTAAACTTCAAATGTTTTCCACTTACTAATCAGTATTGAAAGTTCTATCCCTTAAAACTTACCAGCTCATTCGCGCCAATTTCTCCACCTAGACCAACAATAAATCCCCCACGCCCAACATCTGAAAATTTCAAAATTAGCACTTAAGCAAATAAAGTCTGCAGATTAAACTGCAATAAGCATATGCTGTAATTTAGCAGCCCTCCTCGTAAGCAGCTTCACTCCCCATTAGCATACATCACACACTAAAATATTAAGTCTACTACATTTAAAGTTAACTTACGACGAGATTTTGGATCCTGTCATTACAGCTCCAGCATAGTGATGTAAAGCTCTCATCTTTAAGTTAATATCCTGAAAGAATCAAAAGATCAAACTAATATTCCTACGTTTAAGATCCCACATTCTCAAGAGAAACATTAGAAATAAAACCAAATAATCTCCCTCAGATTGAGCCTTCTCTATCTTCCATCTTCAACCTAACAACAATATGGCAATTAAATCACAACTTCCCGATTCTTAAATTTCATTTGACATTTCACCCCATATGTATGTTTCCCTCAAAACCACCGTGACAACGGCAACAACACACATACTGCAAACACTTCTCAAACTGCATAACAAATCTTCCGCATCTCATCTCACTTCATCATTTAATATATTATATTTCAAGGCAAGTCGGGAAAGAATAAGAATTACATAACTCTCCTTCAAAGCTCTCTCTATGTAACTGAACCTACCCACTCGTGGCTTCTAAACACCTATTGCTAGGAATTACAGATTCCTGGGAAGTTATCTTAGTTAATCCATTCTTTGTTCATCTTAAACATTCCCTCTTAAATTGTTTTTCATTGCCACCTTACTATTCTATTCTTCAAAAACTAATACACAATACCCAATACTACTAATCTTGCAACAGCATCCTCAAACTAAAGCAGTCCACACAGAACAAATCATCTTGTCTACCAATACCATAGTTCACAACAATGACACCTCAGAGCCAAAACCATCAGGCATTAACCATGTATAATTGTAGTACAACAACAACAACAATAAAATAACTCATTAACTCCCCAATTATTGGGGTATGTGCGGGGATGGATAGGAGACGAACATAACCTTTGTGCATTTATTAAATGCAAAGTAAATGATCTCAGCATACCACTGAAACATATAAATTGAAGACTAAGCAAACCTTTAGCAATGAATGTACAAAGTGGTTGCTCACATAATACCGTTGAAACAGTATATCATATACCTATACCGTGACGTTTGATAAGTGAAAATTTATATAAAACCAAAAATTAAATAAAAACATATCACCTTTCCGACCAAAAACCATCACATACAAAGTATTGATTTTCAAACTTTTAATTACCTTTTCTTTAAACTCACCACGAAATACTTTTACAAAAACTATTTTATAGTTTCTCGTCCCTCTAAACTCAGAGTTCTAGTTTTGTCTATGACATAGATAAAAAAATATAAGCCCATCACCAAAAAAAAAAAAAAACAACTTAAAATAAACAACCATTAAATTCAGGAAAAAACATATGAATAAGAGATGTGTACTAACGTAGTAATAAAACAAAAGAAAAATATCACATAGAATTTAGAAATAAAATGTTTATTCCGAGTTTGTGGAACTTAAGGTTAAGGATACCCTCCTCACCTACAAAGAAAGATTAGAAGCAGAGAGTGTTCTTGCCAAATCCGCTTTCTTGAAAACTCGGCAACAAAGTCCAAGAATCTTTGATGATGGAATCTTTTAAGGAAAAGCGTAGAGGCGGAAAGACGTGGAGGTAACCATTTCGTGACACGTGCCTTGCGTTCCTGCCACGCTGCTTTCGAATTTGTTTTATGTTGGTCTATACAATGGTATATTTATAATCTGCCCCCTAAAGTCTTAAATTTCTTCTTCTTTTTTTTCCTGAAAGTATGAAGTGCAAAATCTCTATCTTCTCAAATTCTAACGCGTTAGTGATAGGCACAAAAGAAAAACTCTCTACATTCCATAATATAAATCTTTCAGAAATGTAGCGAAAATTAAGAAAGCAAAATGTAAGGTGTTTTATAAAAATATCAATATTATTCTCTTAAATATAATTAGTGGTATAAACGTCATATTTAAGAGAGTGATGTTGATATTTTGACTATCAAAGTATCTTATTTTTTCTTTATTAATTTTATGTATATTTCTTAAATGACTTATACTGTGAAATTGAGATAGTATTTTTAAAATAATATTATCGCTCAAGATTCAATAATACGAACTGTGATACCCTAAACTTTTCGTGCTTACATGTTATTATGTGTATTAGTTGACTTTCGCATATCATATATTGTGTATGTTAATTGTTTAGGGGCGTTGTGTTGTGTTTGGCTAGTTGGGGGAGTTGAGAGAGTGTTTTGGTGAGGAGTTGAGGGTGGTTTTAAGGGGTTATTTATGGAGTTTTGTGTAGTTAGAAGAATTTAGAATAGAAAAGAGAAGAGGGAGAAACAGATTTTCTGGCAGAACTGTAAGGTTGTGGGATAATTAAGTTTTGAGATAGCAAGCGGAGTCCATTTTATGCGATTATTAGTGCGTTTCGAAGAGGAGTGGTACAACTACGATTGGGATTCAGAGAAATAGCGTTTGGAGTTTTTTACTTCGAGTTATAGCCTTGGGAAGTCAATGTGACGAATATGTAAAATCCTGCAAATTGTGCATTCTTGAGGTTTTGATCTAAGATTGATAAAGTAAGGACCCTGCACCATCGTTTTTCAATTCAAAAGCATGAAAGTATATATTTTCAGAAATGAAGTCATGTTTTTACATTGATTTTAATGCATAAAATGGATGAAGTATTGTAGAAAGTGCTTATGTGATCTATATGTTTAGTTAGAAGTCTTATTCTCCTATGTGATTATGTAGTTCTGTGTGTTATGATTTTCGTTATGTTTATGCTAGTAGCTTCAGCAGCATTAGTAGTTAGTAGTTAGTATAGATTCATGTGTACCTACCACAATTATCATGAGGAAGTACCTCGCGGAATTCTGTTGACCTAGATGTCATGCGAGATGTACTAGTAGACTAGGATTTTCTCCAAGAGGTACTACCTCGTGGGGTTAGATGCCACGGAACAGATCAACCGGTGAGGGAAATAGACTGTAGGAATTGACTGAGATATAGTAGACTCAGAAGGCTTTAGCCAT
>JAOWBF010000001.1:9945017-9958369 GCA_028566175.1 Vinca major
GTTTATAGCACATGGAATTTCTTTTGTAACAGAAAATACAATAAAAACGACTTGGGACCGAAATAGTACAAAATAACTTTTGTGACAAAAAAAACACTAAAAAATTAAATAGTTTTTTTTTGTCTTGACCATCTAATGTCCAAATCCGATAAGCCTGACTAATCTGGACCGGTTAATGCAAAGGTCTAAGAAAAAACAACCCTCCCAATACCAATAACTCCAGAAAAAATAACTATTGTTTTATATCCTTTTGTACCTTGCCACGTCGACCGGAGAAAAAAATATCTAGGCAGAGCATATAACATTAACAAAATTAATAGCCATTTTGATCATCAACTTATTTTCATTTGGCTACTTTCATCATTTTTAACCTTTTCCATCACCAAAATATTTACGAGCAGCCACTTTCATCATTCCGTCAAATAATTATGAATTTTCCATCTAAACTGATGGCGTGGCATAATATTCCTCAAAATGGCAGCCCATAAATACATTAGTGATTAAAAAAAAAAAGTTAAGGCAAATTGGTATAAATATTCCCTAAACAATTTTCCGCCATAGATAGAGTCCTTAAAGATTTTTTTTCTGCTTTTACAAACTTCAAATAATTTATATTTGGTGTGCAAAGTTCTTCCGTCAAAAAAATAACGGTCAAACATAAATCTGATAAAAATAATCTAGTCAAAGCACATAATTGAAGGGGTATTTTTGGTATTTTACTTACTCGAACCCCAATCAGCCCAACCCTTTCCCCAACGATCACCACCGCCTCCGCCATGCTGCCTCCACAATCACAAATTTACACCGCCTCCCCTTCCTCCACTCACCCCCACTTAACATAGTCCACAATCACAAATTATCCCCTGAGCCGTATTCCATCTTCTTCTTCCCCGGCGACCCCCACCCTGCACCAATTCCAAACGAAATCTTCCAACAGCAGAAAGAAGAAAAAATTATTCTTCACCACCATCAAAAGGGGAGCAAAAAGGGATGAAGAAGAAATTGGAGTTTATGAAGCTTTCATCAATTTTATCCTGTTTTTTGGGCTGATTTTAATGAGTTTGATGATGAGTAATCTCTACAAGAAGAAGAAGCCACTACCACAACCATCTTCAATTTCCTCGGAAAAAGCAATGTTCTTTGAGTAGTTTCCCACAACCATCTTCCGAAATTGAGCTCTACTATTTATCACTCCCAATTCGGGCTTCTTCCAAAACAACTGTGATAGAGATTAAAGGTTCGAATCTGTTGTAAAATCAAAGCAAAAATGGAAGCACGACGCCATGACTGCAAACCCAGTTCATCCTTGAGAGAGACGACGGGGGAAGAAGGTGGGATGGGCAAATCTTGGAGGTCTTTAAGAGCGAATCACCACTACCAAGAAGTGTTATAACTCCAAAAACTTCAAGAACACAAAACCCACCCCAAAAGTGTAAAATTTATGTGAATTTGTTCTTAAATTTGCAAAAAGATGCATCTTTAGCACAATAATTTGGTGGGTTGAAATTTCTACAATTTGAACAGTTCAAAGAAGCAGGAGCAGCCCATAAAAATTTCTACTGTAAGTTCCATTTTAAAAACAAAATCCTTATTCTTCATTGTTAGCCTGCCACTTCATGCAAATAATAGATCCACATATAATTTTTTGTTGGTTTTTCTTTTGATTAGTTGTATTTGATAGTGGTAGTGTTGGGTGTTGGTGATGGTCGGGAGGGTGGTGCTGGGATTATGGCCGGAAGTCGAAGATGGAGATGATGGGGGTGGGGTGCTGTTAGGTATATACCATTAATGGGTAAATGAAATATGAACTACCAAATATGCCCCTCTTGCTAATTTCTTTGACCAATTCAAATTTTCAATATCACAGTTGACTAACAAAAAATAGACGGAAGGACTTTGCACACCAAATATAAATTGTTTGAGGCTTGTAAAAGCAAAAAAAATCTTTAAGGACTCTACTTCTGGCGGAAAATTGATTAGGGACTATTTAAACCAATTTGCCAAGAGTTAAAAATGATGAAAGTGGCTAAGAGAAAATAAGTTGATGACCAAAATGACTATTTATTCAACAATAACATATACTAACACTGTAAAGCGCACGTTAATCCATACCACCATTTCGGCGCACTTTAGCACCAGCCAATGGACTTCCCCGTTGCACGCGCCTCTCCCTCCCTTCTCCTTTCCCCTCCTCCTCAGGTCATTCTTCCCCTTCTTATCGTTGTTTCTCTCTCTTCTCCTAGGGTTAGGGTTAGGGTTTGGGTTTCTCCTTCTATTTCTGCTAAAATTGTTATTATTCTATTTCCTGCCAAGAAAATTTGCTTGTTTTTTTTGGGTTGATTTTTCTTCCCCAAATGCTATTTACCGACCTAGGGCTTGGACATCTTGTTTTTACAGTGTGTTTTGAGCTTTACCAGAAGAACTCATGGAGTCCAAAGGGCGTTTTTCCTACTCTAATCTCTTCAATCTTGAGGTAATTCACATGGAGTTTCTCAAATTTCAAGTGTTTTTCTCTTTCTTTTTTTTGACAATGAAGCACAATCCAAGCAGTAAGATGTTTCCCCAACTGATAGGCTGGAGGATCGAGTCACTAAGGAGGGGGAGTGGGGAGACATATTGGTCCTCCTGGGAAAAAAAGTGGCATTTTTTTCAATGTCATTGTTGGCCTCAAGTTTCTAGTTGGAACTTTGGAGATTTACTTTTTATTTATGTATTTCTATGTTCAAATTTGGCTATATCAATTTGATGAAACTTGAATTGAATATGCTGAAAGTTTTAATATTTGATATTTTTAATGAATTAATTAAGTCCTGGAATGCATTGTGATTTAGATTGTGTTGGTAATTCACATGAAATTTTGTTGCTTTTCGCAGTTGAGCAATGTCATTGTTTCGTTCGGATTCTCTATAACACTCTAATTATGGAAGTTTTTTGTTCATGTATCTAAACTCTTAAACTCTTAAGCATTAAAAATGCTATAATTAGGAATGTTAGTGGTACAGAAAGTTTATAGAGAATCCGTAGCGGTCATTGTGTGCTTCGAGTTTCTAATTGGAAGTTTGGAACTTTACTTTTGATTTATGTATATTTCTAAGTTCTAGTTGGGCTATATCAATTTGATGCAACTTGAATTGAATATGCTGAAAGTTTAAATACTTGAAAGTTCTAATAATTTAATAAGTCCGGAATGCATTGTGTTTTTGAGTTTCTGTTGTGACGGTTCTATCTTATTTTCTATTATTTTGATTTTTATCGTATTTCCGGTTTTTTTATAGCCTTTGATGAACTTTCGGCTGCCACAACAAGATCATCAATTTGATTATTATGGAAATAGCAGTCAGGATGAGAGCAGAGGTAGCCAATGTTTCCCGCCTAAATCTGTATGTGTTTTAGCTGAAATCCTAGGATGCGTGTTTAAGACATGAAATCTCAATTTTTAATATTAGTTTGTAGACATCTTTTAAAATGTATATTGCTAAGGATTCCTTTTTGATTGGTCAACAAGGAAAAGGAACTAATTTGTTCTATTTTACTTGCTTCAACATGGAATTTGGAGGGGATCTACGTGTGTTCTCATCCGTGTGATTTGACTTCATGTTTGACTAGGAATAGATGGAGCAGCGGGGAGGCATAGTAATGGAATGATGTCAGAGAGGGGATCGAAGAAGAGGAAGCAGAGTGCACATAGTAGTGACGAAGAGGACGGAAGTTATAGTCCTTACATTTCAGAAAAGCAGTATAGAGCCATGCTTGGAGATCACATTCAAAAAAAGTATAAAAGGAGGGCTAAGAATTCCTCTCCAAGTCCTGCGTCAAACCGGACTGTGATGACGGTTCCAAAAAGTAGTTTAGGAATAAAAGATAAAAAACTACCCAATGACCAGCGAAGGAAACTGCAGAGACTTGATCCTGCTGCCAATTATTTCAGTGACAGTCATACTTCTAAGAATTTCAGAGGATCTGATTTTGTTCCGAAATATGCTACTGATAGGTTTGTATTTTCAATAATTATGATATTGTCTTTTACTGAAATGGATCTTGAATGGGTTAGCTGGACTTTTGAAGGCGGTTAATTTCCCGTCTAATTATACTTTTAAAGATGCCTTTGGTTACTGAATTTGATGGCTTTTGTTTTTGAAGAATCTCTTGCTGACTTGCAGATCAGTTAATGAACCTGGTGTTTTGGATATTGGAGGCAACATCTCTTATGAGATCCCGCTGCCTTATGAAAGGATGGCAACCATGTTGAATCTGCCTAGTATTTCAGACATCCGTGTTGAGGAATTTTACCTCAACGGAACTCTTGACCTGAGATCGCTAGTAGAAATGATGGCTGCTGATAAGAGATTTGGGCTTAGAGACCGAATAGGAATGGGTGATCCCAAGCCTCAGCATGAATCACTTCAATCTAGATTGAAATCCCATTCTTCTAATGATTCAGTGCAGAAGTTCAGCCTCAATGTTAGTGATGCTGCACTGCAGGCATCCTCGATTCCTGAGGGTGCTGCTGGAAACATACGTCGGTCTATCTTGTCAGATGGTGGTGTTCTGCAGGTTTATTATGTAAAGGTGCTTGAGAAAGGAGATTCTTATGAGGTTAGTATTAGCTTCTGCTCATGATGCTTCATAATCTTATCTCTCTAGTTGTTTTCCTTTTGGGGGTTCTTTTGGAGGATGGTGGTTTCTTCTGAAGTGTATTACAAATGCCCTGTTTATAGGTCAGTTATAGTTTAGATGTGTGAACTTTGCAGATTATTGAACGTAGTTTACCCAAAAGGAAAAAGGTGCAGAAAGACCCTTCTGATATCGAGAGGGAAGAAAGAGAGAAAATAGGTAAATACTGGGTGAGTATGGTGAGAAAGGACATTCCAAAACATTATAGGATCTTTACAAACTTCCATAAAAAGCAGCTTGCAGATGCCAAGAGGTTCACTGAAATTTGTCAAAGAGAGGTAAGATGAACAAAATCATTGTTTATTTTCGTTCTGTGATTGATTTCATGTACATATCGGTAGTACCTCATCGAGATTTTTTTTTTTTTTGCCAATTCGTTATCGAGATGGTTGAATTGAATGAATCTATCTTTTATTATCTAAGCGCCAGCTATTACTTGTCTTTGCTGAGCCTTAGTTGTTTTTCTGTTTTTTTTCCAGGTAAAAATGAAGGTTAGTAGATCACTTAAACTAATGAGGGGTGCAGGGATACGAACGAGGAAACTGGCAAGAGACATGCTTGTATTTTGGAAAAGAGTTGACAAAGAGATGGTACTCTATTGTAATTTCTGATTTTTTTGTTGATTTATTTTTAAATTGTTTCTACGTTCTTTGATTGGCGGAGATTCGGAGAAAAGAGCACCCACAATTATATGTGGTAGGAGGGGGTAAGGAGAGAAAGTTGCCGAAGGCAGAGAGGAAATATGAAAAAATTATTATGGCTATTTTCTTTTGGGTGCATTTGGACACTCTTTTTGCCACAATCTCCAATAAATTTTTTTCACCCTGGTCCCACAACTTTTCTAACAAACTTTTTCAATGCCCATACAGAAATTCTCAAACAAAAAACCAATCCAAATACAAACTCTTCTCTTACCCTGAGCATTGCTTATAAATACACTGGTATTAGCAACTAATTTGGCTCTATAATGAGCCACTTCTTTAGCTATAGTCACCACTTTGTAGTTGGTACCATAAGGTAATATATTGGTTTTCCTGTTGAATAGAAGATTTGTGGGGAACTGAGATAGTTGCTTTAATCATTAAGAACATCCTAAGAACATCCTAAGAATTTGAAGCTGATGTTTACAGTAAGCAGTACTAGATATGGATCGTGCATTCTGACAGTGCAAAAGGATTAACTATCTGGAGCCATATATTGATTAATCTTTGCAGATGAAATTGATTGACCTTCAAAATTTATCTTGCAGGCTGAAGTAAGGAAAAAAGAGGAAAAAGAAGCTGCAGAAGCTTTGAAGCGGGAACAAGAGCTGCGTGAAGCAAAGAGGCAACAACAGAGGCTAAATTTCCTGCTCTCACAAACTGAACTTTACAGTCACTTCATGCAAAATAAGTCCAGTATACAGCCAAATGAGGCTTTGCCTGGTGAAGAAACATTTGATGGACAGGAGATGCAATTCAAGACTCCAGAAGCAAGTATTGGGGAAGAAGAGGACCCCGAAGAGGCTGAACTGAGAAAAGAAGCTATAAGAGCTGCCCAAGATGCAGTTTCAAAGCAGAAAATAATGACAAGTGCATTTGACAGTGATTGTTTGAGACTACGAGAAACTGCTGATATTGAGGCCCTTCAGCAAGATGGATCAGTTGCAGGATCTACTAATATAGATCTATTATACCCGTAAGTTCCTCTTTCGCTACTCGTTTCCCATTTTATTTTTTAGGTGGCGGAGGCTCCAAGACACGCTCTCCTCAAAGAGGAGGAAATTTTTGTTCAAGAAAATGGTGGTGTTTCCATATTTGTTGTGAAGCTGTTGGAATACTGAGAACCTTTTTCAAAATTCTTCCAGGTCCACAATGCCCGAGGCATCAACTGTTCGAACTCCAGAGCTATTTAAAGGTTCCCTCAAAGATTATCAACTCAAAGGCCTTCAGTGGCTTGTAAACTGTTATGAGCAAGTAAGAATACACATCTGAGATCTTTCTCTGTGCATCATTATTGTATACTGTTTCTCTTTGTAATGGAGTTAAATATTTGATTCATCTTTTTCAGGGTTTAAATGGTATTCTTGCTGATGAGATGGGTCTGGGAAAGACAATCCAAGCCATGGTATTCTTAGCTCATCTGGCTGAAGTAAGTCTCTGTCTATTGGTTCAATGTTTGTTAAGACTTAAAATTAGGTTCTTTGCAGGAAAAGATTATATGGGGATCTTTTCTGATTGTTGCTCCAGCTTCTGTCTTTAGTAACTGGGCTGATGAAATTAGTCGTTTCTGTCCTGACCTCAAGACGCTTTCATATTGGGGTGGAATTCAAGAGCTGACGGTACTCAGGAAGAACATCAATCCGAAACGCCTTTTCAGAATTTGTCACCACTAGTCATTTTGGTTATTTTCTTTCTATTTCCCTAAAAGAAAGATTAAAACGATATTCAGAAAATCTGAGCATCAATCGTGCCAAGTAATTAGAAAGCTCTAGACTTGTGACATTTTGATAGAGCCATGTTTTTCTGTAATATTTTCAATCGTTGCTCATCGCAATTTTTTCTTTGGCAGTTTTTAGTTTGAAATGACATTTTTTTGCTGAATATCAGTTCACAAGGACCAAGTAGTAGTTATAGAATCAGGACGGACTGAAGTGACTCAACTTATCTTTTCTTTGGCTCCTTGTATTCATGATTATTTATGGCTAGGGAAGGAATTTGGAGAAACCATTTCATGTACAAAATCTGTCCGAACCTGAACACTTAATTAAAAGTGATACTTTCAGGGGTAAAAGAATGATATTTGGAAAAACTTGCCATTTCCCATCTTACCCTCTTGGGAAATCCACCCTGCGACAAGTTTGAGTAGAAAAAGCAGGTATTGGTACATGTCTTCCATTCAATATCTGAAAAGGCTAGAAAGCTTTTAGAGAAGTTACAGGTTTCTGGTTTTAGTAAACTAGAAAGTTTCAGTTGCCTTTCTCTTTTCTCGCTGCTTTATCTTTTGCTTCGAAGGAACAATTTATTATGACACGTTCTCTTCCCTGTGAAAAGAAAACGGAGGGAAGGAACTTGTCATTACATTTTCCTTATGTATTGAACATATCTTGTTTTTTGTTTTCAGGGACGCTAGCTTTCACATTCTCATTACCAGTTACCAACTCCTAGTTGCTGATGAAAAATACTTTTGGCGTGTGAAATGGCAATATATGATGTTGGATGAAGCTCAGGCAATTAAAAGTTCTAGCAGGTTAGAACATGTTCTTTTTTTTTCTTTTTAAAAGTATTCTTTTGCTAACATTTGATTAGGTCGACTTGTCTGGAAATAAAATGAAAAGTCTAATGGATGGTATCTGGGCTAGAGAATATCTTAATTGGAAAAATGTTGAATCGGGAATTTCCTGAAAAGGAATAGTTAAATCAGAAGTTTGAAAGTGCTTCATCTATATAGCTGTCCAGTACGACTTTGCGTCTTATCCTTTTCCCTATTAGAAGAAAATAGTAAATGCATGATTTTTCCTATGAGAATAGGGAATTCTGTTAGAGAGCAAGCATCTTTACTTTGAAATGCAACACAACAATGTCTTTCATATGTTGAAGACTGTGACAAATGATAGCTAGTAGCATAGAGCACATGGTCCGGTTGATGCGGCTAATTGTGATCTTTGTACAAAGCTTCATAACGAGAGAAGTTAAATGGCAGTTATATATCCGCCTTATTCTGATCATGTCGAGTATTATGAAAATAAAAAGTAAGTAAAAATAACTTAAGACAACAAAACAAAGATATAATTATGAAAATATTTAAAGTTAATGCAGTAACCTTTATTACATAATTATGGGATGGAGAAGATGTAGCATATAATGATATCCATCCTATCTAAGAGAATCTTATTCTAGGGTGGGAGTATAATATCCTTACGAACAAATGACAAACAACCTCTATTCCGGTTATCTTTCATGCATGACTTATAGTGAACACCCTGATAATCTAAACATATGTAGATCTCAAATAGCTTGGCATGTGTGCTGTTTAGAGATTTACAAGATATATATATATATCGTTACCTCCTATATGAGGTTTTATTGCATTTTCTATGTCTACTTTACTATATGTTGCATGTGTGGATGGCACAATATTTGCCATCCCCAATATTGGTAGCATATTTATTTTATTTCTAACAGTTATTACCGCTTGAAAGTATGCAAGTTTGCTAATCGTAGGCAAGCAGCATATTCCATGGTTATTCCACTCATGCTGCCAGAAGCTTTGGTGTGTTCCTGTCGTCAGTATATTTGGCCAAATCGGCTCGAGTTGTGATCTAAAAGTCCTTATCTACACGAAGCAACAAGCAATTACAATAAATTTATTAAGCACAACACTAAGTAAAAAGAAAATAAAGTAAAAAATATGAATACAGAGTACTCTTACCGCCTGAGTTATGTCTCTGTCTTTTTGAATTTTGCTACAAGAAGGACCATATATTGTATTCCCAAACTTATTTGCGGGCCACAATCCGTGCACTGTGAAACTAGGATTGAGGATTGGTATACACGTGGTTTGTGGTTCTGCACAATACGTCGGCTCCCATGTCAAAACTAATTGAAAATTATCGTATGCTTCGCCGCAGTCTATAAACACCAGTGAAAAAATAAAGAATAGAGCAATAAACTTCATGTTTTCTCTATAATAATCTAATAATTATTTTGTAGTATGTTTATTTTCATTATATTCCCTCCCTTTATATACTATCGGAAGCTGGAATGAGTAGATGTGATAAGTTTTTTTTTTTGCTAAATAAGTTGATAGTGTAGAAATCATGCAAATAGTATGACATGCTTCTTATAGTATATGTGGAATCAGTAGATGTAATAAGTTTTTTTTTTTTTGGCTAAATAAGTTGATAGTGTAGAAATCATGCAAGTAGTATGACAAGCTTCTTATAGTATATATGATACAAATTTTCTGTGTACACGCGTGATGCAGGTTTGGCACCACCATTTTAATGCGGAGTGAGAACTATTGTGTACGTGTGAAATATATTAGATTAAAAATTTTACGAATGAGATTAATTTTTTTTTTAAAAATCTGTTTTCTTAATTATATTTTCATCTAGCACATTTTTAAGATAAAAACATGTTTTAATGGGGAATAAACGTTCTGCACATATTGAAAAAAAAAATTGTTCAGCATATGAGTCGGACTGTATGTTTGGAATCTAAAATACTTAAATTTCCTATCTTAGTGTAATTCATTTTGATTCACCAAATACTAAGATAGGAAAGTTGTTCTCAGTCCAAATCAAATGAGTGATGAATATTTAGCAGTACCGCATCCATGCGGAATGTGAAATGTTCTTTACGCGCAGAATGGATTAGATTAAAATTTTGACAATTGAGATTGATTTTTAAAAAATATATTTTTTTTAAAATACATTTTCGCCTAACACATGTTTTTAAAGGGAAAAAAATGTGCACATATTAAAAAAAACATGGTCGCATAAGAGTCGGATTGCATGTTTGGCATCTAAAATTTCCCATCTTACCTATCTTAGTGTAATTCATTTTAATTCACAAATTTCTAAGTTAGGAAGGTTGTTCTCCGGTCAAATCAAATGAGTTGTCTTTATATAATTAACAAAAAATCTTATTTCAAAGTAGTTATACTTTCATGATTTCGATATAACATTTATTCATTTTATATTTACATTTATTAATTTATCAAATACAATATTAATTGTATTTATAGTTTAAAAATGCTTTTTTTTTAAACATTCCACTCAAAATCTAACCTAATGAAGTATTTCTTTAATATTTGTTATAGTTAGTTTGTGACAATTAAGTTAGAAATGAGGAGGTAATTAACTCTTTTGCTTAGAGTGCAAGTGTGTAACGGAAAGTCGAATACCATTTACTTCTTGGTATGTGATGCAAATTTGTTTTTTTCCCCCTAAATAAGTTGATAGTATAGAAATCATGCAAATAGTATGACAAGCTTGTTATGGTATATGATGTAAATTTTCTTTGCACGCGTGATGCAGGTTTGGCACCACCGCTCCAATGCGGAATGGAAAATGTTCCATACATGCATAACATATTAGATTAAAATTTTGACGGTTGAGATTGATTTTTAACAAATATCTATTATTTTTTAAAAATATATTTTCGTCTAACACATGATTTTAAGGTAAAGTACATGTTTTTAAGGAAAAAATGTTTCGTACATATTGAAAAAACTTGTTTAGTATAAGAGTCGGATTGTATGTTTGGAATATAAAATTTCCTATCTTAGTGTAGTTCATTTTGATTCACCAAGTACTAAGTTAGGAACGTTGTTCGCGGTCCAAATCAAATGAGTGATGCATGTTTGGCACCACCGCTCCAATGCGGAATGAAAAATGTTTCCTGCATGCAGAACAAATTAGATTAAAATTTTGACAATTGAGATTAAATCCCAAATACTTTCTACCCCTTCAATTTTTGGAGTGTTGATTTACGTATGTAGAGGGGAACCTTTCCCCCTCTCTCTTGAGTCATTTAATCTTAAAACCGTTGTTATGAGACATGCCTTACAATCTTTTCACATAAATCGAGAGGAGTCCACATATGAAAGTATGTACTGCCTAAATCATGTGAGGAGACCGTAGGCCAGTCCTACAAAAGCGGTCATAGGATTAATTTTTTCCCTCTACCTCTCACCAGACAATTTTTTTAAGATTTTCAGTTACTTTCCCTCTCCTCACCTCAATTCTGGGCTATTTTGTCCATCCAAAACGAAATAGTAATAGATAAGTGAAAATCGCTTGTCCTCGTAGATGTCTTTATTTTTATCCCCTATTAATTAGAATTTGATATTTAAATATGTTTTTCTAATTATATATATAATTGACGAATTTTATTTGTTGGGTATAAGAATGTGAAATACACAGGGACATATGAGACAAAAGTATCAAAAAAGTATCATAAAACACCATTCTTACATTTTCGATATATATCGAAGCGGGATATTGAATTGCATCTTTATTTAGATTTTTCACATAAATTTATTTTGATTTTATTTTTCGAAGCGGGACCATTAAGAAAATGTAAAGAAATTAATTTTATAATGTTTAATAATTTATGCTATTCCCATATATGATACATATATGCTTACGACCGTTTAATTGTAAAGGAAAATTAGCCTATTTAGTCCCTCCAAATTTTTATTTAGCCCGTATAGAATTTAATATTTAATTTCATCTTATTTAGTACCCTAATTTTTTTTTATTTTGCATGTATAGTCCATAATATTTAATTTTAGCATGTAAAGTCTCTTATCTATTTACAGGCTGCACATAGAGGTTCCACCATCTCTTCTACGACGAACTTAGGGCAAATGGATTCCTTCAAATTAGGGCGAATTAATTGCCAATTGGGTCCTTCACATATTTTCGTCTGGCAGTTTTATCCTTTTTAGCAGTTTCTTATTTTTTCATCTCTTTTTTATTTTCGGACAGCCAAAATAGTCATTCTGTTAAAAACATGAGTTTTTTCTGTTAAATGGCTTAACGGTTTTAAAAATCCTCTCTCTCATAGAAGGGCAGAATTGGAAATTCAAGTAAACAAAAATACATAAAAAAAATTAAAATTAAAAAAATAACCCGCCGGCCATCCTTGTCCCTACCCTCCAGCCCTCCACCGCCATCACCATCTCAAATTTCCACCACCCTCGTCTCTCGATCTCTGGAACCCACCACCATAGACCCCTCACTAGATTGTTGTCAGCGAACCAAAATCTCCAACCCTCGAGATTTCACATTTTCCCTTGCAACCATCATCCATTATACAAAAATCACTTCAAAAAAAATATCAAGAACATAAACTTACACAAAGAAACCCAGGGAAAAAATCGTAAAATTAGAAGCAAAATTTGAGGGGCGCCTCCATGATTGAATTCTCCAGACAAGCAAAGATCTGGTCACTTGGGAGGCGATTTTGTTAATGAGGATGGTGGTGGTTCTGGTGGCGCCGCTGTCGCGCTGCAGCAACAGTTGAACCAGCAACAGCAGATGGGGCAAAATTGTGAAAACAGTGAATCTCTTCTCCAAACAACAGATAATGATAATAGAATTCAATTCTCACTCGAGACTGGGATGATGATAATGAACCTTTCTGAAATCGGCTGCGAATTCAATTCAACCATCGGTTCCATTCATGGGTTGGTTCTATTCATAAAAAAAAAAGGATTCATGGGTTCCATTCTTTGATTGCTAGAGGTAGAGGACTTTTCTGGCCTTTTCGGAGATCAATTGGTACGAAAATGTTGGCAGAGGTGGAGGTGGTGGTGTTGCGGGCTAATGGTTGTGGTGGGGGAAGGGAGTTGGGGCGATGGTGGCAGTAGTGTATGGCGATGGCAGTGAATGTAGGTTGAAGAATGGTTTTTTTTTTTGTTTTTTTAATTTTAAAAACGAACTAACTATTTTACCCTCGTTTTTTAGTGCATGTGCGGTGCACATGTTTAAGTTTCCGAAAACCACCACAAAATTGGTAGTTAAAACTATATAGGCAGAACGTAAATTGTTTAAGGATTCTTTATGCTGAAAAAATTAAATAAGAATTTTCAAGGGTAATAGAAATAAGTTGGGGGACGAATGAGGCCGCTTTCTCAAAAATAAATAAAAACTCCAAAATTAAAAGGGTAATATGAGAACTTCACACCTC
>JAOWBF010000001.1:9973057-9987244 GCA_028566175.1 Vinca major
CCCTGTAAACTTTCTCCACCATGTCTATCAACATTTATTGATCCTATTAGTTAAAACAGTTAAAGCCTCTTCTATCTTGTCTGAAGTCGAGCTATCTGATTTGTCAATTAAACAATTATATGTTTTCTCTTTTCCCATATAATAATCAAACATTTCACAGAAAGTTGTTATATACTCTTCCCAATTTACACAATTATGCTCCCAAATAAAGTATCTAGACCAAGTATAGGCTCTACTTCTATAATCCGATCCAACTCTCAATAATGTATATCTCCATCTCTCAAAGCTTTCCATGTAATTCAATAGTGAGATAATATGAAGAGGAGAGTTGTCTTCCATCATTTGTATTAGGCGAGCCATACTATTCATGAAGTCGAGACTTATATCCTCCCAGGATTTCCTAACCGTAGAACTGCTCTGATACCAATTTGTCATGTCGCAAAGGATTCACAATGCCTTAAACTCAATCTAGGACCACAAAGCAGCTAAGAGACTTAACTCCCAACCAATCCAACAAGCAATAACAGTTTAAGGAAATATATTTGATATATAAAATTGAAGTAACTTAAGAATCTCAATACATATCAAAGTTCATCATCTATTCCTCAATTTAAATCAGAAAATGAAATAGGAACACAGTCATCAACCTTAACTATTAAACTGTAATAGATAGAGAGAAGAGAGCAAACTTCTGAGAACATCCAAAGCTGCAAAGCCCACCACCACTGTTACAATGGTAAAACTTCACTTTAGTAACATAAAGGGAAATGTCTGAGGAAGAAATAGAATGAATGATTCAAGGGAGAAGAAGAAGAAGAGCTCACAAGGAAAAAGGAACAAATGCTGCCACTTTGGGGTTTAATTTCTCAATACCCTTTCAATTGCTGCAACTTCGATTATATACCTAAGGTTGAGATCCCTAGGATAATCTCATCCCTCCATGTCATTCTCTGCGGCCATTGTCAGAGAATCGACAGTGGTTCTGAGCTGCTACAACTGAAATGGAGTAGAACACTAGAAAAGCACTCCTAGCAGCTTCTTTTTTTTGGCTCGACATGTAGCTATTTTTAGGTCTAATAAAACGGTGTCGTATTGGCTTATTTAAAGAACTATTCTCTTTCCATGGAACGCTGTCGTATAGGTAAATTGGGGCTGATTTCCAATTAGCCCTAATTTCCAAACTGATTAGATAATAACTACTAAAACTAACCTTCCCGCCAAAATTGCAGACATGACACACCCTAGATGAAAATTTGGAAGACGATACCATCATGAGCAAATGTTTTACCTATATCTATTAATCCATACAGAAAATTAAACTGAATCCTTATGCTTCATTTAGAAGTATCACAAGAAGCATGCCAGCTCTATCTAAAATTAAACTGAATCCCCAATCTATCACGGAACCAGTAGATCCACTAATCACTAATGTAAATGAGAGAAAACAGATTCTAAATCCACTAGTTTGAGAGTTAGTAATGAAGAAGATGCTAAGAAATGGAAGAGAAAAGAGGCTTGGAGAGGAGCTTATTTTTTCAAATTTAATGGTACGGTGGGTTATCATCGCTCTCAGCGAAGGAGATAAAGTCCCTCTCGGTAGAGGTGGAGATCTTTCAGCCGAAGGCGGCGATGAAGTCCTCAAATGAGAAGGAGAAGTAGTCGACGAAAGAGGTGGTGGTGTAGTAGAGGATAGTGATGGATGAGGAGAAGAAGGCGATGGCGGGGTGGAGACTAAAGGATGAGTAGTGGTAGACGGAGGCGATTGATGGAGGAGAAATTTTATTTTGGTAGGTGTAAGTTAAAAACTTATATTCAAACCAATGAATACAATACACATAGGAAAGAGAATTGTATTTATTGACTTTTTGGCCTACATATATTATATTCATTGGTTTGAATATAAGTTTTAAACTTACTCATTTATCAAGATAAAACTTCTCTTAATGAAGACATTTTTTCCTCAATTATATCTTCCCAAATTACCCTTCTTTTTTTGGTATTTTCATTTATTTGTTTGCTGACTAATTGTTGACTCTAATTAATGGGGACGGAAGGACTAACTCCACCAAACAGAATATATTTGGAGACTGTAATACAAATAAAATTAGAACGAGGATCAAAATCGCAAATGTCACTATGTTTAGCAACTAAATTCACCAATCTGCCATGTTTTTTCCTTTCTTTTTTTCGTCTTAGAAATGGGTCAAACCCTGGCTTTGTTCGAAAAAATGTAAACATGAGAATAGCTGAGTTGAATGTGATTGAGTTCAATCATTTTCTTATAAACTTTCATGAACATAACATTGCTTAATCTATTTAGAGCTCATACATTGAATAAAAACATTATAATTATAAATTATATATATAATAATACTATTTCCAAAATTTTCTAATTGAAAAATAAGACTAGAAAAACTGCAAAAGCCTTTATTTCATTTATTTTGCTAATATATATTTGGCTCATGAAACTATGAGGTGTTGTGTGGTGGTTACTCGCATCATCCCTTAACCAAGAGGGTAGGAGTTCGACCAAAAAAAAAAATTGGCTTATGAGGCTCGCAAGTTCAACCCGAATTACAATCTTTAAGGTTTGTAACTTTATTTGAACTGAGTGTGAAGTTAGCTTTTTCAATCTTTAAGTGAGTCGAGTGTAAGTTATGCTAAGCTCGACTAACATGGCACAATTAACGCTCATAAATTTAGATGCAGAGAGAATATTGTTCTCCTGATAAATTTTGATTGTTAATTTCCAATTTAACAATAAAAGAATATTTCCTCCTTTAAATTGCTATTGTTTTCTTAAAAATGGCTATCATTCTTTAAAATAGTTATTTCGAAATCCAATCATTGGATCGAATTAATGTGCTGAGAAAAACATTGATAAACACCTTAATGGGCCATTGTTTTTTCAAAGAAATTTGAGGTGAGCCTTGGTTGCACCATGAACTATAACTTACACTAGAAGTTAAACCGCACTACAAATACTATCTTGCGTAATGTTATTTGACACTTCGTATCCTCTATAACATCTTTTGAGAGTAATTTAATTCCAAAACAAGTTGAGAATTTTGGTGATCTTGCTTGTGTTTTTATTATTGTGGTACTTTGTGTTAAGCAAGTTCTACGCATGTCAGGTCAACGCGATTAGCGCTAGTAATTATTTTAGGTTTGATATCCTACTCATCAAACATTTCTTTCTTCTTCTGATTTAAAATTGTATCAACTTCTGTTCAAAAATGATCCACAATTGTTTGTATGCAACGGATTTGAAAACATAAGTGAAACAAATCACCTTTAACATTCTGATTCCATCGAAACACTTTTGTTTCTTAGTACGGAAAGAAATTTAAAATTTATACCCAAACCAATTAGTGTTCTACTCCTGTGAATTGATACTTTTAACCAACATGTGTTATACATAAAAGACAATTAATACTCTCTTGTCAAATACCTATTGGACCCAAATGCATTATACTATTAAGAAGAATAGTTTGTGCGTAAATAAATTATCACAATATCCTTAAATATAAAATGCAAATTTGTGAATGTATATCTACAACATGACATAACAAATTACACAATGAACTTGTAAAAAATTGTAGCTATTTAATTTAGGCAAAACCCCTACTATTATAGAGAACTTAGTTATATAGTCATACAACAAAAGATGACCAATAATGCCACATCCGATATTAGCTCCTTTCTGCGCCCAAAAGAACAAAAAAAGAAAGCCATATGGTTATTTTTTTTTTACGGACCAGTTTCTTCTTCAAGTCTGCTGTTAACATCGCGACGCAGCATCTCCATAAAATCCTGCAATGTCATAACAGTAGCACACAGTCAAACAGAATAATGTTCCGTAACAGCTAAAGAAATAGTGATGTAAAGAACAATACTTACAGCAGCAAGTCCCTCTTCGCCCGATAATATGTTCACAACATTTTCCTGGCCACTGCCATCTTCATAAACACGTGCCACATTTCTCATCAGTGAATCGAGGATCTCTCCAGGTGGGCTATGTTGTTCAATTCTCTGGGCCACTTCCTGGAGGTTGACCTGTAATAGAAAACAATACAAAACGACGAAGTTATAATGGAATTCTTAGCAGATTGGCAAGAGATATTTCTACACACAAATATCATCTCTTACTCCAGGAAGGATCAGTTGGTTCTTTTTTGCAGGGGGCTGACAAACGACGGAGAAAAATAACCACAAAAGTAGAAGAGACAATTCAACCATTCAAGACGTGAATACAAATTAAGATTAGAATTTAGAAATGGATACACTGTTCGAATGGGAAAAAAAATTACATGCGTAGAAGGAAAAGAAGAGATATGACAGTATAATAATGTCACGATAACTTCCAGATAGTTTTAGACACTAGATATTTATCACAAACCAAAAAACATGATTGCTAAAAATCAGATAGATTCTAGGAGAGACAGATTCAATTCTATAGGCACAACAAATCAATCCACCAGGTGTAAGATAGACTATGCCTCGTTAATTTAAAGTACCACTAGTTTGGAAGTACCAACCTGAGAATTCTCATCAGCTGTAGAAACTTCTCTCCTTGATCTACTCTCCATGAGATCAGGTCTTAGGGCAGGTGTTGGCGAGGCACTGGTAGAAACACCACCTAGAGCTTGAGAAACAATGGGCATCATTTGTTGTATCATCCTTGACAAATCAAAGCCGCCACCTTGACCTCCAGCCATACCCGAGAACATGTTTCCAAGATCATGCTCATCGATCTGTTGAGCTAGTTGATTGACTGTATTTCTCATTGCTGGATTCTGAGTAATTTGCCCAAACATATTTCTCAATGCATCTGGCGACCCAATACCAGTTTGCTGTGAAACACCTGTTAACAGACCGGTTAAGGCAGGGTTTTGTAGGACCTGCGACATAGCAGTTGCTACATCAATTTGGCCATCAGCATTCTGCTCTCTAGTTTGTAAACTATCCCTTGAACTACTACGTAAATCCTGCCCTGGGGACTGAATATTTGCATTATTTCTTGTTACAAGTGATGCAAGAGATTGCAAAACTTGCTGCCCAACAACGCCAGGTTGTTCTGTCTGACCAAAAGTAGCAGATGAACCATCGTCAGTCTTGCTCTGGGACTTCGACAGCTTACTTCGCCTCTGTTCAAACAGTTGCATATAATGATGTTAAGACAATTTTGGGCTTCAAACTCTCAGGATCAAAATCAACAGTGATAAGGCAAAGTTGCAATTAGCACAACTGAAACAAACCTCATATCTCAGAATATCTAGCAATTAACTTCTATTCTAAATCATACTATCACTGACATGTAAGTACCATATCATCCTAAACCACGGCGCCAATTTCTTCTTCTATCCTTAACTGTAATTATCACTCCACTTAACCTAGCTGACACTCACTTCATAAATCCAAACATTTTCAGACCACCAGCATTTGCATCTGTTTTTGCTGATATTACCATTTATCTGCTGATGCTTTTAGTTATAGAAAAGAATCGACTGTCGTCGACAGTGAATCAATCAGGTACATCACAGAGGACCACTTGTAACGTAAAAAACTAATCAAATAAAGAAACTATGAGGCATAGTAGAAGCATTGCCATATCAAATACTCCCTCTGTTACATTTTACTCCCTCCATTCTTTTATGTGTCCAGATTCCTTGCATATATTTTTCACAATGTCTCCCAATTCAGAATCTTAAGAAGTCATTTAATACTCAGCTCCGTCCCAAATTACTTGTCACTCCTGTCTCAAAATACTTGTCAATTTGTCAAATCAAGAAAGCATTTGTTTACTTTTTCCAGTATTGCCCTTGCATTCTTAATCCACAAAGACCAACGTTAATTATGCTTTTTTAGTCCTTCAATCTAATAAATAAGGCCAAGTTAATGACTCTCTTAATCTCTGTGAAAACCCAAAAGTGACAAATACTTTGGAACAGAGGAGGTATTAATTTTATCTTCTGTTTCGATTCCGAGGTGCTACGGATATCTGATTTATTTCTGAAAATTACGTGGACCGTGTAGGTCACTGTGTATCGGTTGATATGTAAAGATACAGTTGAAGAGAAGATTTTACAGAGAGCTAGTCAAAAGAACACCGTACAGCAGCTTGTCATGACAGGTGGCCATGTTCAGGGCGATATTTTGGCTCCTGAGGATGTTGTATCCTTGCTAATTGATGATCCCCAAATGGAGCAGAAGCTGAAAGAGATTCCTATGCAGGTTGGTTTCCAGTGCAACTTTTAATTATGAGATTCTGCAAGTTCTTGATTTTGCCTGTTTAGTTTAGCAACATTCTTTTGGATTTGAAACCGAATCTGGGAATTTTTAATGATATGCTCAGGCTAGAGAGAGGCAGAAAAGGAAAGGTGGAACAAAGGGCATACGAATTAGTGATGATGGCGATGCATCGCTGGAAGATCTTGTGAGCCCTGCATCTCTAGAAAATGAGTATGACCTTGCTCCTGATCCAGATGAACCAAAGTCCATTAACAAGAAGGTGAGTGTTCTTTTTTTCTTTTTCTTTTTTAAAGATTTAATGTTCGGTTTCTGCTCATATTATACTCCATTACTTTCACAATACCTCTTAGCCCCTATGTTACTCGGACTCGGGTACGGGTATGTATTTAGGTATCGGGTACTTAAATTTAAATATCTAAAACAAGGTGTCTGATCGGTGCTGACCAGATCCGGTATGTATCCCATACCCATATCGTGTCGACACAACATGCATAAACGAACGGTCCGAGTAACATAGCTTAGCCCTCCTATCTCTCAAAATGTTTGGCTTTTACAAATTTTTAGGACTTTTTTTCCTAAATTTACCCTCACTCATAAATATAATTCTTTCGTACTCTATTATGTTAGTAGAAATATTAAAAGGTATATAGGAAAATACCTCTTATTTTTATATTTTGAATCAAAGGGAGCATTTTACATTATTTACAACATTCTTGATTTTATTTTTCTACCGGCAGAGAAAAGTAAACACCGACAAACAAACACCTGCAAGATCGAGACAGAAAGGATCAAAAGCTACAGACTCTTCATCACCAAACTCTATGGCATTGGACTATGAGTTCGATGATTTCGGACCAGACACAGAGGTACCACAGCAGAGACCTAAAAGGCTGAAGAGGCCAACAAAGAGTGTGAATGAAAATATCGAACCAGCATTTACCGCCTCACATTTGGTTCAAGAGGGGAATCAAAATGAGCTTCACACTGATGATCCTCAGAACAACTACTTAGCAGGACTGTAACAATGCAGGTGGAAATTTTCTTTTCCTTTTGTCGAGCCACATATCTTTCTTTTCTAATAATTGAAGTTCACAAGAAGAGACCCGGCAGCAGGATTCGAATGTTTACTGACTGGTCTACTCTCATAGAACATAAAAGACGCGGTTATGATGTAATAACTGCTGTATAGATTATTGGGTAGGTTTGTGGTGCCAGAGTAGTAAATCTATTTTCCTCTTTTCCTGAGTAGTAAAAGTAGCTTGGTAGGTGATATAAACAGCCAGGAATTTGCTATGTATTTGTAAAGTTACATTTGGAACATGATTTCAATTTGAAGCAAATTTCTCTGCATTTGTGCAGTGGTTGATAAAGTTATTACGTGCATTACCATTTTACCCTTCATGTTGGTCATGACTCATGAGAGGTGCACACATATTTAGGTACCCCTCACTCGGCCACGAGATTGATGGCTAAAACCATTTACTTGGGATTAAAATATTCGTCATCAGCAATATTTTTATGTCAAAAGAAGACTAGCACAACTAGTGTGACACTTCACTTCTGACGCAGAACAATTCGGGTTCGACATGCTCGAGCTATTATGAAATGGGGAATGTAACCATATCATAGACCAGGTGCCTGAAAATAGTAAATAGCGTTCTTTTGCGATAGTTTATTTTCAATCGAGAACCATCACACAGCTTTTCCAATGGAATAAGAGTTTAGAGTTGGACATGGAAGTACATAGACACAGACAAGAATTTAAAGTTGAGCAAGGGGGTTGGGACTTCAATATCCACTAAGTAGCAAATTTAGAGGTTAAGAGCTTGAGCATGGTGCTGGATATGATCATCGATGAAGGTGGCAATGAAATAGTAGGAGTGATCGTAACCAGGCTGCAAGCGCAACAGGAGAGGAACATTGACCTTTCTGCACGCCTCCTCGAATTTCTGTGGCAGTAGCTGATTCTGTAAAAAATTGTCATCCCCTCCCTGCAGCATCCAAGGTAGCAAATTATTTGGATGCGTTCTATCTAAGCTTAAAAGAGATGAGATAATAATCAACATGCTATTTAAACTTCTCCATATCAGTCTTATCAAAGACGTAAAGATAGTAAAACTGATTAAATATGTCGCAAGATTAGGCAATATTTTGAAAGAAGTGGGGGGAAGGGAAGGGAAAAACCATGTATAATTACCGAGTAAAGTAATAGAAATCCCACAAATGAAAAAATGACGAACACGTCTGTATGTCTAGATATTTTCAGGAAAGCTAATTGACAAACTTAAGTTCTAACCTGATCAATCAGAATGGTCGCTTTAAGATCATTGAACTTAGAAACAAGGCAAGTTGCATCATATTCCTGCACAATTACAGTTTCATGTAACATCTAACTTGTCAACTTAAAAGCTCTTCAACATGCAACGGAAAACAGAACAAGCTAAAGATCATACCTCCCAGTCTGCTTTATTTGCACCCAAATAGTTTGTGAAAGCTTTCTGGCCCCAGGGACAATTTATCGGATTGACAATGGGTGCAAAGGCTGAAACTGACTGCAGAGAGGGACTAGAATGTAAGACATGGACATCGGAATGTGATCAGAAATAGAACTTATATACTTTCTTGTCATATCCTTATGGAACCCGAAAGTATAAGAGAACATGTTACAGGTTACTGTTCATATTTGCTTTTCGTTTTTGAGCCAGATAAATAAAGAGAACAAATTATTTAGTCCATATATTTCTTTCCGGAAAACTAAAGTTCTGAAATAGTAAGGCAGAAAAGGGTGATGATATGTTGCCAATTGTAAGGTTCAAGGGGTCTAAGGCATAAGCTGCTTATCCTAGATATGGAAGATTGAAGAATCGGTCATTTTCTATCAAATGCTGCTAGAAAACACCCAAATTTGGCATTAATAAGGTAAAACATCAATCGATTACCTTATACTTATCCAGGTTCTTCAGATAGATTGTTAGTGCTCCATGACCGCCCATAGAATGTCCGGATATAGATGCCCTTGACGTATCTAGCTGAGAAAAGTTTTCACTAAGAACGGCCGGTAATTCTTTAACAATATAGTCATACATTTGCCAATTCTTCCACTTCTCCTGTTTTGCATTCAGGTAAAACCCAGCACCTGTAGCAGATAAGTTAACATCATGCTCACGAAAAGCCTTTTTTTACTCCATATTTGTTTTTATTTATCTTTCTCCATGAAATTATACATGGGCTTATACGATCATGACAAAATAATAAATTTATAGTGAGATTCCCCTACATACCTACACCAAAATCCCAGCTGTCAGATTCCCCTTCCACATTGAGTCCTCCTGGAAGAAACATCAAATTACACAGTAAGATTCTAGCTCCTATAATGATGAAAAATTCTCTAGTTTAATATCTCTTCAAATGTTATATCCCTTTTCTTTTCCTTTATGATAAGTAACAGTTTGGTTTTGAACCTAATACGCCGTGTCAAAGAATCAACTGAATTCTCAGCTGATTGAGATAAAAGAGTCCATAACCAAAAGGAAATGAACATACTTCAAGAGAACTAACAAACCCAAGTCTCATCCTTTTGTTTAGCAAAATAATAAGCTATTTTTTGTAATTTGAAAAGATAGAAAAAGAAATAAGAGTTCCAGATGGGAAGTGGAAGTAAGATGGTATCATGGATACATTGTGATATTGTCCTAAAATGTGACCTCAAATCTCAAATATAAATTTAAAAAAAAATATATATATCAACTCACTTGGGGATGTGTCTGGTGCAATTAGTGCAACACCTTCACTCGCAGCAACGCGTTGAGCACCAGATTTCGCGATAAAGTTCTCATCTGTGCAAGTAAGTCCAGAAAGCCAGTATAGCACCTGATAAATAAGAATAAGAAAAAGAATACCTCAATGCTTAAATTTCGACCATTCGAAAAACTTAACCTCATTGTTAGGAATATGACCTTCAGAGGTACATTTAAACTGAGTGAGTACAACAATATTTGAATGTCCACTTTCTTCTTAAGTAAATTGACAAAAAATCTTTGAAAATATTTTCCTTCTTTCCCTGTGATAATCTATGTATAATATTCTCTCCCTCACAAATTGAATGTCCACTTTCCTATTTACGGCCATTGTTCATCTTAAAACTAAGCATTTATGGATTAGGAAAATTAAAAAAGATTGAATCTTTAAAAGAATCACATTCAGAAATCCACAGAACTTTATAAAACAAACAGAAAATTAAAAAAAAAATGAATCTTTCAAAAGATTCTTCAAATAAGACATTCAAGAATTCAAAACCACAACTGAAAAAACTCTTCAAACTAACCAAATCAACGCTAGAAATTACAAATAATTATTCAT
The DNA here is from genome assembly GCA_028566175.1 of Vinca major. Classification (NCBI taxonomy): domain Eukaryota; kingdom Viridiplantae; phylum Streptophyta; class Magnoliopsida; order Gentianales; family Apocynaceae; genus Vinca; species Vinca major. The sequence goes on from JAOWBF010000001.1 coordinate 9,983,669, forward strand.
TTTTTATTTTATTTTGATGAAACAAATAGAACTTACAGGGAATTTATGGGGAGTGGATGAAGGAGGAAAGTAGATGGAGAAAGTCATGGAACATCCCAAGGTGGGACTGAAATGCTTAAATCGTTTGTTGAATCCTCCAAACATCTTTGAGCTACTGATTTCTGTGGGTTTGGTATCCATCACAACACACAGAGGAAGAAAAGGTGCGATTCTGCTTCAATTCACACACAGTTTTGTTCTTTTTTGGGGAAAATAAGGATCAGTACACAGTGTTTCAGTGATATGTGTCTGTAAAGGAAATGGCTAAAGATGTTTCCTCCTGCGAAGAGAGAGAAATCTTCTTGATTGGGCTTGGACTTGGGCTTGGTCTTGGTCTTGGGCTTGGGCTTGGGCTATCTTTGTTTATTTCTTTGTTGGGTAGAAGGATGGGCCAAGGAAACTTGATGAAGCAATCCGAAAGGAATTGCCCATGGTAAGGTGAAGGTCTTATATTCAAGTCATGTACAACAACTACTTCATCTCGCATTATTATGTTTATCGTCCATATATTCTAATTAAATTAATCGATTTAATATCTTAATTATTGATTTTATTCGTTGTGAGCAATAGACAGGAAATTGAAGGTAATGACGAAATTAGAAAACTTAAGTTATTACTTAATTTAAAAAGGGGACAATTAATATGTAAGGATTAAAAAGAAAATTAAGTTGCGACGAAGTGAGTAATCAATAATAATAGCTTATTATAATCTTAGTCGGTGCTCACTTAAAACATACTCATTCTATTTTTGATAACGAAATGCACCTCAAACGAAGAATTAATCCTGTAAGAGGGAGCGGCATTGCACATATGCAGGCTCCGCATACGTAAAATTTCAGGGGGAAAATATTCCACGCAACTGGTGTTTAATGTGTAGCATCCAACTCATTTAATTTTCCTGACCCATGACTCAAAAATGTGTGATATTTAATCAAACTCCGACCCATGAATCACATTTTCACCTTCCAAAACGCAGAGAAAATAGCTTTCATTTCCAGCACACTTTGAATCTAATAAATCCATCAAAATAGCTTCTACATAAGTTTTTCCACGTGGGGTTTTCATTTAATTTCATTTTTATCCCAACGTTGAGGCATTTTTTTTTTTTTGAAAAATTCAAGAATTGGGGTTTTGTTTCTCATGATACTCAAAAAATGATGAAATTTCTATAGCTGAAAATGAATAATGATCAAGAAAGAGGGGAAGTTGATTCGACTACTGGAAAATTTCATACAGTACAGCCACATCGTGACCTTAAATCGAATTGGCAGTAGATTTAGCTAAGAATCTTGAAGAATATTTGCTCAAGATTTGTTCTGACTTTCTTACCAGGATGTCCAATCCCATCTTTCTATAAACTTTGCTAAAGGTTTATTGCATTCTTGTTGTTGGATTTTTTGAGTTATTTAATGTTTGTATTTTTTGGTCTAATTTTTATGTTTTTTTATTGGTTGTAGCTGTATTATTGCTTCAGGGTTCGGTTCAAGTTTATAGCAAGAAAGTAGAATATTTGTATTCTTTGGTTTTACCTGCTTTGGAGTTCATTTCAAAGAAAATGTTAAAGAAGTGAATTGAAAGAAATGAATTGGAGAGAAAATGAAATGCTAGAGGTTGGTGAAGAAGATGAATGCTAGAGTTTGGAGAAGACAATGGAGGATGTTCGTTTTACTATTTTGCCCTTGAAATTTCCACCCATCTCGCCGAATTCCGTTAATTTTGAGCATTAATGGCACTCTGCTCCGCAAATAGTTGAGGATATTTGTAGTACACAAAATTCTTTAGGGTTAACAATTGTTTTTTGAAACATACCTGAGGGGCATAAATGGCTATTAACTCAATATACTTCCGTTTCTTCTGCGACACTGAGCCAAAGCTTGTAGGAGAGCTCATTCAGCTTCCAGGTCGGGTCGGGTCGGGTCGGGAGGATCATGGAGGACTCCAAACATCTTCAAGAAATCTTGAAACCCTTCTACCAAAGAGCTTCTGAATCTGAGGTTCAAAATCCCTTCTGATTTTACAGGCTATTGTTGATTAATTATATCTCTGGAGCTAATGCAGAATTCTTTATGCTAGTTTAACTCTGGTTTTGTTTCAGGATTTGGATCAACTATTAACATTTCTTGTTGTTTTGATCTATCAATCCTTGTAGATTTTTCCTGTTTTGAATTTCATGGGTTGCATTGGGCATTTAGATTTATTTATTGTGATTTTCTCAACAAAAGAAGTTGATTTACCCCAGAAAGATCAAATTTTTACTCATATTTTTAAATTTTCAAGATGCAAAGAAAAGAGTATAAATAGATGTATATTCAGGTAGAGTAAAGAGTGATGAGATGGTTCAATGCGGAGGAAACCGCATTGCCAAACCGACGGCTTGCCCACGCGTTTAGTCTTGAAGGGGCAGATACCCCTCTTGGAAGCAATGTTTACTTGAAAAAGATTTGTAGTTATGGCTCTTACGGAAATGAGACCGTTTGTGTAGTCCACTTTTTTTGTATTTTTAGAAGCCATTTGTTTAATTATCCTTATTGGCTTATTATTCATGTGAAACAGCTCAGTTTAAAAGCTAAGGAGCATTAGAGTACTCTATGCGTCTACTCAATGTGCCTATAGAGAGGGACAGAGGGTAATGTCTTACTTTGTTTTGAAGCTCTCATAGGAAGAACATATAGGAGTTTAGAGCCTAAGTGGCTAGGTAATTTTCAGTTTAGAGATTCATAACATTTTCTTATCTTGTTTTTTTTTTTTGAATATTTGTAATATGAATTATGTTATGGTATTTAATTTTCTGCTTGTGTTCATATCTTTCTAAAATGTTAACTTTGAGAGAACTTTATGGTTATATTGACATCAAGATTTACTAATTGATCTCTTTGTTCTTGATAAAGGAACGCTTAGCAAAGCTTGAAGCTGCCGTTGCTAGTAAGACAAGTAGGTATTGTGATTTAAGTACTTGAACAAGTAATCTGACGTATTTGTGAGGTTTAGTTCTTGTAATTAACCTTTCTAAATGATTTTTTTTTTTTTAAAAAAAGATTCTGGAAATGAGGAATTGATGAAGACGGTTAATGACCTTCACTCAAAGCTAGAGGCTACGAAAGCTGAAAAAGCTGCAGAAACAGAACAGGTTTCCCTAAAATAATTTGCTTGAGTTTATCTTGGAAAGCAATGCAAGACGAGACTAAAGTACGGTTTCTTGTCAATTTCAGGTTTGGAAAGAGTTGCAACAGCTCACTGCAGAAAATGCTATGCTCCAATATCGCATAACACATCTTGTCCAAGCACTAAAGGAGGCTGATTGCAGATGATGTCTAGATGAGGTGCAATGATTTTCCTATAATTCTATTTCCTTTCCCCAAGAGTTCAGTGCTCCATCCTACTCTTCCTTTCACAATGTGCGTGTTCAATCGGATAATTTGTGAATTATGCTTTGTTATTCTTTTCGTTTGTAGGATTTTCGACCTAATAAAAATCCTTTTGGAAACAAGAAATTTATCCTTGAGGTGAATTCAGGAATGATTGTTAGTGGAGTAATAT